>JAQGCS010000273.1:0-27342 GCA_034702105.1 Fuscozetes fuscipes
TATGCTTGGCCACATCTGAGCCCATGTCTAACATCACTATTAGTCAGACTCCAATTATATAGAATTTTCCCAAAATGTCTCAAATGAATTTTGGGATTTTTTTTAGAACTGATCGTTAGATCATATCCTCCAAAACACACATTAATTCCAAGCTTTGAAAATGAATTGTCAAAAACCATTTTAGTCAACTTATTTATGGAAAATTTTGTATTTGATCATGAAACTTTTTAAGCTAACTGATTGATTGCTTAAAAATATAAATATATTTTTGGAAAACATTAATCAAGTATTGAATTCACAACTTTTCACTACAAATAATAGCAAAGAAATGTAAACATAAGATAAGGAAATAGCAAATGGTTTGCTTTAACTCAAACTTTTTCGATAAGTATTCCAATAATTCAAACCTTTATTATTTTCGTAGTCCTCAAGAAATCGTTGTCTTAACTCAAGTACTAATTGTGCGCTTTTATTGCTGTGTTGTATCACTTGTGCTGTCATTTTGCGGTCAATTAATCCAATTATTTAATAAAATTTAATAAATTCAATGACTTAACAGAAAAGCACAGAATTAGAATGAATTGATTTTTGAGTCAAACCATTTGCCAACACTTCACAACTTATGTCATTCCCAACACATTTGTGATCACAATTTGAACTAAACTCAAAAAATATCAAATTGTTGTGAGTTTTATCGGTTTAATGAGTTTGCGATAAATATAACGTCGAAAACAAGTTATACAAAACCTAAATATCTACAGAACTTGTCGTTCCGGTTATCATTGGAGTAGCGATTGGTCTAAACCTGAGTCAAGTCCTCAAAAGCACTCAAAACTTTTTTTCCCAAACTTTAATAATATTTTGAATTATTATTTATATTATTGAATAACTATTAATAAATAAGTTTTCAAAGGATTTGAACTAACATTTCACTAATTAATTGATGAGATACCACTCATTTCTCATTAAATGTCATTAAAAACTTCTATTTATATATTGATATTTATCAGGTCAATACATATCTGGATGATTTTACAATGCTTAATTTACTAAATATTATTTGATTTTTCCCTCAAATGTTAATATATTATTTAAATAAATGCATTTCTATAATCAATTATTCATTTTTTCCTCATTTCAATAGATTTTTTTTGAGGGAAATGAATGATTTCAAAATGTTTTGATGAAAAGTGAATTAAAAGCAATTGGAAAATGAAATGCATTTGTTCATGCACAAATTAATGTAAGGAAATAAATGTTTATGAAAAGAACTTCTCAGCAAAACTATTGATTTTTGAATTTCAAACAATTTTCCCCAAATGACTAATAATTTTAAATTCTTTTTATTTGATTTTAAATATATTTAATTTTACATTACGTTTAATAATAATTATATATAAAGTTAGGAATACTTATAATAATATTTATAATTCAATATTTAAAATCAGAAAAAGGGTTTCGATTCACGATTTTTTCGATTTTCATAAATAAATTGAATAAAATCGAATTTTTTGCTTAAAACTCAACTAAACTCAGCCAACAATTGTTCGAAGAGTTAGGAAATTGCAATTCATGACAATTATTCAAATAAATTAAGTCTTGGCTCAAATTAAATGCCTTTTACTCACAACTATATAATTATAAATCAATATTCGATATTAAATATAAATCGTTAAAAACCATAATATATTTGAGGTCTAAATTAAATTACAAAAAATAATCAAAAGTTAACCAAAGAATAGGGTTTTTGGGGACAGATTTAACTGCAATTCTATTATCACTTAATTGTTAACAAATTTGATATTCGGTGCGGTCTTCACAATAGAAGTGCAATTATTTAGTCAATTGTGGGTTAATTTAACTTTGATTTAAATAACTCCGCCTTTCAATTGTATTAAAGCAAAATTTTCTAAAAACAACTCCAAAAATGTCATCATTTGGTGAAAGCAATTGGATATCAAAATGAAATGCTTCCAAAACCCGATCTGAAGCTCAAAAGGGAACGACTGATTAGGGAATTATTGTCCGTGAACTGAAGGCATAGATAGGATAGCCTCATCCTCGTCGTCATCGTCCTAAATACAAACAAAACAATTTCATATAAACAGCAAATTTTATATCAAATTAAATGAAACAAACCTTAAATCCGAAACAGTCGGCCACATCCCTTTGTTTCTGCAACTGATCCCTTAAATACTTGTTGTCGTCTGAATATACCGGAGGCGGGGGAATGGATGAAGACTGAGAAGAAATTAGTGCAGACACAGCAGAAGTGCTTGGAGTCGGCTGAAGTCTTAGTGTTGGTTTAGGAGTGTAGTCCGGGTCATCGATTATATTGTCCTGAATAGTATTGGCTGCTTCTTCGTCTTCAGCTGATAATTGTATGATATAATTGTCTGAAAGATTCCAAATTTAGTATCAAAATAACTCTCTTTTGAATAAAACACAAACCATTAGAAGAATTGGCGCCATTTTGTCGGGCGAGAGAATAGCGAGCCTTGCCTTTGCCTTTGGAACTGGATGCTTGGATGACATTCATGTGCTCCATAATCATTTGGTTATCTGGAAGTGTAGTGTTGTCGCCCTCAGCATTGCTGTTGTTGAGCTGAACCACTTCAAAGACAACCACTTGTTCTCCATTTGTGTTCTGAAGTATTTGTTGTGTCTGAGGGTCTAAAGTGAAAGAAAGGGTCTGTTCCTCATCGCTCTCATTGGGAACAATCATTTGTGATGAGTCTTCGTCATCTTCATCCTCTTCTTCTTCTTCCTCATCGATCAGTTGGGTCGAGTCATTATGTCTACTGTAACTCATACCAGGGTCCTTATAAGCATCAGGGTCATGTATGGCTAAATGGCGCATAAGATTTCCCTTATGTCGGAACGCTTTGTTACATTGAGGACATTCGTGAGTCTTCTCCTTTGGCTGCGGCGCCACATAATCGGGATTGTGGTACAGATTCTTATGACGTTTGAGTAACTGCTTCTGACGGAAAGATTGGTCGCAGAGTTCGCACTGAAACTAATGTCAAACAAAATGTGAGACAATTTGGAAATTAGTAAACCAATGTCTTGAATACCGGTTTTTGGTCGGTGTGTATCAACATATGTGACTCCAGATGTCGAGCAGAAACCGACGCATAATTACATAAATCACATTTGAAGCACTTCTCCCCTTCGTGTGTCTTCAGATGCATTTTGAAGTGATATCTGTCGGGAAAGCTTTGGTCGCATCGCTTACAGGACAGTAATTTATCACTTGTGTGAAGCTTCTGGACGTGTATTCGCAGATCTGTTTTGCGGCCACAAGTGGTGGGACAGAGTTCGCACTTAAAGACTGGTTTATTTCCACTATGAATGAGTCGGTGGGCCTTAAGTGAGTTGCTTTGAGTGAAGCGAGCATGGCATACATCGCACTCATACGGCTTCTCACCTGTTATACAACAAATATGTTATCATCATTTCGGGAAACCCATCAAATCATTACAAACCCGTATGTATTCTGAGATGTCTTTTCAATTTGTATGTGTCGGGACTGGCATATGTGCAGTGCGGACACTGATAGGGGCGCTCTCCTGTATGACATCTCATATGACGCTTAAGTTTCGACAATTCGACCGAAGCGTAATCACATTCTGTACATCTGTGAGGCTTTTCGTGAGTATGTCGGTACCGGACATGACGAACCAGTTCCCCGGATGTTGTAAACGCCGCATCACAGTATTTACAACCGTGAGGTCGGACACCGGTGTGGGTATTGACGTGATTCTGAAGGGAAGCTATTGTTTTGAATCCTCGTTCACATATACCGCACTTATGCGGACGCTCTTCGCTGTGAGACTTCATGTGTCGGGACAACAGATATCTCTTATTACTCGTATAATTACAATAATTACACATATGTTGGTTGGGATTCGAGGGTGTGCTCGGCGGGGAAGCCTTTGGCTTCTTTTGAGAGGCAGCGGGCGTTGCCTTCTTTGCCCTCTTAGGTGTCTTTTGAAGATTTGGTTTGACATCTTCTGACTCTTCCAAATCGTCGTTAAGGGCTGACGGGTCTGTCGTTTCCGAATCATTGATTGTCTCCTCTTCGGCCGCATTAGAAAAGTCATAGACTGAGATATCATTGGGTCGTTCGGAGTCTTTCTTCTCCTGTTTGATCCGTTTAAGTCGACTTTGTGTTTGCTTGGGTGTTTTAGGTGTGGCCGCAGTGTTGGCACTGGTATTAGCCGTAGTGTTGACCGAAGTATTTGTGGTCGTAATTGCCGTTTGATTGCCATCAGAGGTCTGCGGCTGTTGTACTATAAGAACATATCCCCCGCTGTCTCCATCGGGAACGATGGCCACTGTTTGATAGCCTGACTCAGCAGTACCCCCAGAGGTGGATGCGTGCTGTCCAGTGGCCGCCTGTTCGGCCAGCATTTGTAATGTGTTATCATCAATACCCTGAGTCAACTGTCCCGTAAGCTTATTGGTGTCGATGGCATAGAAAGCGGTTTCATTGTCACCGCTTTCTCCGATCTCTTTATTAAAGGATTGCAAATAGTTCTGAATGTCTGATATGGTTTCCGAGTTGTCCGCCATATCTGACCAATCAGTTCATTCAACTAAACTTTTGCCGAATGAAATCAATCTGCAAATTGTAACCAATTTTAGTATTTATTTAAAATTTTGAGGAAATGTCAGAAAAAGTATACAAAAAATGCCTACAAATTGAGTGCAAATTGTCTTCATTTGAAGTGAATTTTCAAATATTAAACAACACTTTAATAAGAATTGAATTAACTTTTGAGTGAATGTGTGAATGGAGTGGAAAAGGACTGTCAGTCTGACCCGAAATGAGACTTACGCCTAATGTTAACCTAAATATTTGCCAAATATTTTCCGCCATTTTATAGACAGTTATGTTGTGTTTGAATACGTATTGAAACACAAAGAGTGAGAAAATGGCATAAAATTTGGGCTCAAATTATGTTTAGTTTTGACTAAAATGCAAATCAAATCATTTTAAACCAAATTAACGATTGTTTTGCCATTAATTGCGTGAATGACCGCAAAAGCGCTATAATTGCAGACCATTTGTTTGGCACAACTGATGCACCACTTCGTGGATGAAATCGGAATTGAGTTGAAGTTTAGACTTAAGAGAGCGTTAATAGCGTTAAGACATTCACCACTAATACAGGCCTTACATTGCAAAGAGTCGGACCTAACCTATAATCACAACACTTTTGCTTACTTTCCCCCCAAACCCGCACCTAATCAACCATTAATTGTCTGCACTAACTATTGTTCCTTAAATATTAGGACAATTAAGAAGTCTTACCAGTGATTTGATTTGTTATCTTCCAGAGGGCATCAATTGGTGACACTGGTGTCGGTTTAGGTGTTTATGTCTGACTCTTACCACCAGAAAACGCTATACTCTCTCTCTCTCCACAACTCAATGAAAGGCTATACCACTCACTCGTACACAACGTTACAAATTGCCGTCTAATTCACCCTTCATTTTATTCAATTCAAATTGCATCTTACCAAGATCGTTATTACAAATTTCTAAATTAAGTTAAATTAAACTCTTCATTAAATGTTAAAATAACTAATCACTATAGTGAAAACTTTAGAACTTGGTTGAAAAATCAATGACAATTTCTACCCTCCCATTTAAAATAAGGACGTTTTGTTATGATGTGAAGCAAAGCAGGCGTTGAATGATTCGGTTGAGTTCTGTCTTATTGAGTGTCTCCACTATTGGAAGCCCTACGCATTCAAAACAAGATTTAGGGATCGTTTCCATATAACAATATGAGAGAAGTGAAAGTCAAAATTCAAAGTACACTTCAGTGCCGTTTTTATCAACCTCCAATTTGATCACAATGCCCATTTTATGAACCAATTTTCGAAAACATTAATAGAATAATTAGTGTTAATTTGAGGCCAATTTTATCACATTTCCATTTTTATTAACTTTTTTCCTCTAACCAACCAGCTTGATAAAAACGGCACTGAAGTGTAACGCAGGAAATGAGATTTCTTAATTCCAGACTAGATGGCGTCTGCTCCATACACTTCTGTTAGCTACACTTTGTATGCTTTAACCAGGGATGCCCAAGAGGAGTGGGTAGGCCTGTTAGTCAAAAAATTGTCAATCAAATCCGATGAGGAGTTTTGACTCCCTTTAAAATGTTGCCAAAATTTAACATTACAGGTATACCCCCTAGAAATTTTCGGTTTTCCACAGCTCTAAAGCCATCGACCTTGGGCACCCCTGGGTTTAACTAATTAGCAAATAGTTTTTTGTGAGCAAGGTAAGGTTTTAATTCTTTAAAGAAATACGACACCACATTATATTACAAATGAATTATTCTGTAAAGGCTCAGTATTCAAGAGTGTCAAGAATGGTTTACAACACATATACCGATCCTATTCGCTCTCAAAATATATTTGATTTTTAATTTAAATTCCTTTGAAATTAAATGATTAGAACTTAATTAATGCAAATTATTTAAGCTGAAGGAATGAAACCAATTTAATTGAATCAGCACCATTTTTTAGTAGCATATTTTTCCAAATACGTTTGAGCCGTTTTCCTTTTCATGACCAGATGAGAGGAGGAGGTAGGGATGAAGGGAGGGAGGGAGAGAGAGAGAGAGAAAAAGACTATGGAATTTCTATACAATTTATGACCATGATGATTATGTTTAACCATTGAAACCCCGTCTGAAATAAGACGGAATTGAATTTGAAATAAAGAGTTTTTGACAGAAAATTAATAATTTATTAATGAATTAATGCATAAAACATAAGATAACTCCTCATAAGTGCCGCTGTTTTTGTTCTTATTGTGTCAAAGAGGGAGTCGATCGACAAATGCCTTAACAACAGGTGTTCTTAACTTTTAGTAAAACATTTATTGGATTTAATTTAATGAATCGATAATTAAAGCTAAAGATTGAGCCGAAAAACGAAGAGCGGAAACAAACAAATTGTACCGCAATTCAAGTGAAAGGCAATCGTTTTAATCGTTTATTGCACTAAATTCACGACCTGTTAAGTGATTGACATTAATGTTGACATAAATTGAGAAAAACAAAAATAGAGAACAGTTTATAAAGAATTTAAGGATTTTTTAGATTTAATAATAAGATTTAGAGTGGATTTTGTTCTTCAAAATTCATGGAAAAGTTGGTGTCTTTACGTCTCTACATCTCATCAGACATTTTGGACTTTGGTCTCGGCTTCGAAATTGGCTGTAAATAGATATTCAAATCAATTAATTGTTCACAAATTGTTAGAAATCTCATCTCTCGGAAGAATAAAGTCTTAAAAATATTCGTTTATTCTTAAACTATAGTTCGATAGCAGAATATTCTTAACTCAAATATTCTTAAACTTCCGATAGAGTAGAGCTTCAGTCAGTGTTGTAGGTATAGGTCAGGTATACTTACGCCTGGGCTCATAGCGCGTGAAGTCGAAGCCGAACTGCGGTTTCGGGCTCTAAGTTTGGCCAAAGCATTTTCAGACATGTCGGCGCGTTCTTCTGCGTCCTCCAACTCCTGTTGGACTTTTCTGAACTTGGCCAGGTTGAGAGCAGCGATCTCTTCTGCCTCTTCGATTTGTCGTTTGTATGTTTTGATCTTCTGTTGCAGTTTGTCGACCAAGTCTTGGATGCGTTCGTGATTCTTGCGGTCTTCGTCGGCCTGGAATTGCAATTCTTTGATTCTTCGCTCTGCTTTTCGCAAGTTCTTGGAGGCGTCCCCGTGTCGTCTCTGTTCGGAATCCAATTCCTGCTCCAATTCTCGGACTTTCTGTTCGAGTTTCTGAATGATCTTCTTTCCGCCCTTAAGAGCTGCGGCCTCAGCCTCGTCGAGTCTGACCTGGAGTTCTTTAATTTGTTGTTCCATAGCCTTTCTCAATTTCTCTTGTTGTTGAGCATGTTCCTGCTCAGCGCGGAGCTCGTCAGCCAGTCGGGCGGCATCTACCATTGCCTTCTTGGCCTTCTCTTCTGATTGTTTGGCTTCGTTGAGCATTTCATCGAGGTCAGCCTGCAAGGCTTGCATTTCTCCCTCGAGCTTCCTCTTGGCGACAGTCAAAGACGAGTTCTGTGCCGACATCTCGTTGTTGGCTTCATGAAGCTCAGCCAATTCAGACTCAGCACTTCTTCGCGCTCTGTCTGCCTGTTCGAGGAGTTGTCGGGTCTCTTCGAGCTCGCCGTGAAGGGCATTGCATCTGCGCTCAGCCATCGCATACTGTTCGCGGGCCTCATCTCTGGCGCGCTGTTCTTCTTCGTAAGCGGTTTGGAGTTCTTTGAGTGTTTGCTGGTATTTCTTGATATTCTTCTGGGCCTCAGCATTGGCTTTGTTGGCATGGTCCAATGCAATCTCTAATTCGTTGATATCACTTTCCAACTTCTTCTTCATCCTGAGCGCCTCTGCTTTGCCTCGGGCTTCAGCCTCAAGACTGGCCTGCATGGAGTCGAGAGCTCTCTGGTGGTTCTTTCGGGTGTTTTCGAACTCTTCCTCTTTCTCTTGGAGTCTTCGGTCGATCTCTTGTCTGACTTGAGACAACTCGAGCTGTGCTCTGAGGACTTTGTTCTCTTCCTGTTCAAGAGCGGCCTCAGCCTCCTCGAGGGCTGCCTGAAGCTCCTCCTTCTCCATTTCCAATCGTTTTCTGGATTTCTCCAACTCGTGAACAGATCGTCCGCCTTCGCCCAACTGATCCAAAAGGTCCTTGATCTCGTCTTGCAAGTTCTTGTTTTCACGTTTGACGGCATCGTACTGTTCTTGGCTCTCTTCATAAGCGGCACGAAGTTTGAACAGTTCTGTGGAGTAGTTTCGGCACTCCTTCTGTGAAGCGTCGAGTTCTGCGGCCAAGTCGTCGACCTTTTGTTTCCATTCGGCGATGATTTTATCGAATGATTTCTGTTTCTTCTCGAGAGTGGCGGCCAAAGCATTAGCGCGTTCGACCTCAATGGCCATGTCTTCGAGCTCTCCAGACAATCGTTGTTTGGTTTTCTCGAGTCCGGAAACTTTGGCGTTGAGCTGTTCGATGTGTTCGTCCGCCTCTTGCAGTTTGACGCCCAACTTCTTCTTGGCCTCTTCCAACTCTTCGAGTCGAGCCAAGCCTTCACTCTCGAATTTTGTTCGCCATTGTTGAATCTCAGCATTTGCCTTGCTAAGTTGTCTCTGGAGGTCAGCCTTAGCTTCGATTTCCTCATCCAATGACTCTCGAGCGCCGTCCAAATCGTGCTCAAGGTTTCGGAATTTACCCAAAATGGAAGCTCGTTCCTTTCAGAATAGAAAATTAGCATGCTTCATTTCATATTTAATTTGCCTTTCACTCAATAAATTATCCTTCAGATCCCAGAAAAGAGTATAAATCATTTGATAAAAATATCATCGAATGATAAAAATATTCATCAGATGTCTAGACTAAGGGGTTGTCTAATGTCTAATAGATTATAAACTAATTGATGGTATAATTGGCTAAATAATGGAAAGGGTTTACATACTCTGCTCTCTTCATCGGCAGTTCTCTTGGCTTCATCGAGTTGAGTGGAGAGGGAAGTCTTAAGTTTGGTGAGTTGAGCGACCTGTGATTCTGCGTCTTCGAGTTGCCTCTGGAGCTCTGCGTTCTCAGCGGCCAACTTCTTTTTTGAGGCGTCGAAATCACCTAATGTTCGGTTGGTTTCGTCGAGTTTTCCGGTCACTTCTCCTAGTTGCATTTCCAGCTGTTTGTTCTGTTTCTCTGTATTTGCCTTTTGTTACCATAATTTCGAGTAAAATGAATTAGAATTGAATGGATTGGAAGTGATTGCAGACATCAAACAAAACAATAATTCACTTATAAGTCATGCATTAAATCAAACAATAATTTTAATTAAACACAAATTCAAGAAAAATAAAAACACTGATAATTAAGATGAGAAAAGACGAAAGCAATGGATTAGACATTGCGTACAACACCGGATCAAAGGGATACCTGGTTTTTGGTGGAGTGATCTACAATTCCCTGGAGATCGGATACTTCTGCAGCCAAAGTGGCCTTTTCTTTCTCTAATCTGTTTCAATGCAATCATTCCGTGCGGGACTTCATTAGCAAACAGTATCATAAATAATGGCTAAACATTTGATGCAAATGTCGGCAAACAAACCAATAATTTAAGGAACAGTCGGGAAAACACTTATGACTAAAACTACTAACTACTAAAAACTCGATTCGAGGCAAAATTGCATTTCTATGCAAACACCAATCACTACATAAAATCCTTTCTTAATAACCGAAGTGTAGGCCAGTCATACCTTATCTCTAGACAGGTGTTCCACACTTGCCTTCACGTCATCCAATTCACTCTTAATTTGTTGCTTTTCCTTATCGACCCTATTTTTCGATTGTCGATCGAAATTATTTTAAAATATTAACTCTATTTCTGGTCTTAACTCGCAATCAATCAAAGGATAAAAATAACTCAAAAAAGAGTTTTTTGAAAGCATTTTGAGTGAAATTTGGAAATCTATGGAAATACTAATAGATTTTGGATAAGAACTGCAGTGGAGATGAAGTGTAACTAAATTTGGGGTTTGTTTACAGAATTTTGTGAAGAGATGTGCAAATGGGAGCAAAGAAGGAGGAAGTGGTATACCTGGCTTTAGCCTTGTTCAATTGGTCGACCTGTTCGCTGAGCTCAGCTACAGAGTCGTTGTGTTTCTTTCGGAGGGCAGACATTGATTGTTCATGTTGGAGGTTAGATTCCTCGAGATCTCGTCTAAGTTTGGACATCTCGGCTTCACGTCGTTTGTTCATTTCGATTTGTGAAGAGGTGGCGCCTCCCGCTTCCTCGAGGCGTTCACTAAGTTCTTCGATTTCTCGGGAGAGGTCAGCGCGTTGTTTCTCAGCCTTGGCTCGGGCCTGTCGTTCAGCCTCAAGTTCTTCCTCGAGCTCTTCGATTCTGGCCTAATGTCGACAATAATGTCATTAAATTATTGTAAACTCCGATAACATTAGAATCGAAACACATTGAACTTCGACACAAGTGTTGAGACATTTGGCAAAACAAAAGCAGAAATATTTATCAAAAGAATAGTATCGAAGGCTTTACAGCCCAAGCGATGCATTGAAAGTGACTGACAGATCAGCTGCAGATCAGGTCATCTTTTAAGCAAAACATTTATATGAATACTTCATAAAGAAAATGGACGACACGGGGACTGTTCTGTAGGATTGGGTCTTGAGCCCGTCGAACAATCCGCTTGCTTTCAGTACTTAGAGTACAAGTAGGCGGCATATACCGAGCCTTTGCTTGTAGAGGATAGAACGTGGATCTATCCTGTAGAGCATCGCCGGCACTGGATTGCATGGCCCTTTCAAGGGACTGGTAGTCACTATCACTGGTCATATCTCTTAGAGAGTGTGAATACGAGACGCGAGCATCACTTTCATCCATGCTATCAAATCTATCCATTTATTTGTTTACACTTAAAGACGAGTGTCTGCTATGACTGAACCGAATCACTAAACCAACGAATCGGAGACTGTGTTGGAATGACTACTGGTTTGGAATAAGTGTTCATTCGTGAGGAGCAGTCATTTAAGTTTATAACTTATGAAACATAACTACGGAATGTGTGCTCAAACACCCCCACAGAACCGACACTCATATTGAGTTTCCTTTTCTGGAAAGCGGAGTCCATACGACAAGTCCTCATAAGTCTGATATACTAATAGACTGATAGATATCATTGGCTGTAAACAGTTTGACTAAAAATAGAGCTAGAACCACAAACCCGGCCAAATAAATATTTCTGCGTTTTTGCCAAAATATTGCTGATTTTTTTTTTGCTTAAAGACAAAATGGATCCATACCTGAAGCTCTTTGATTTGCTTCTGCAGTTTGGCCACAAGACTCTGTTCATCTTCGAGTTTGGCTGCGAGAGCTGCCATTTCCTTCTCCTTCCTCTGGATGTTTTGTTCCAGTTCCTTCTTGTTCTTTTCAAGATCGGCAACAGCCTCCTGGGCCAATTTCAAGTCGCCTTCAATCTTGCGTTTGTTCTTTTCAATCTCAGCCCTCTGTTTCTTCTCTCTTTCGAGATTATCTTCGAGTTCATCCAAAGTCTGTTCCAATTTGGCTTTGACTTTGTTCAGGTGATTTACCTTATCTTCAGTTGCTTGAAGATCTTCGGAGGTCTTTTGGCTTACTTCTTGTAAATTCTTTTTCTCCTTGTTCAATTTGTTGATGAGCTCATCTTGGTGAGCGATCTCATCATTCAGGTTTCGGATTTGATGGTCTTTCGAGGACTTGTCCTGTTCTGCCTAAAAGTCCACAATAATTGTCAGTATTTCCCAAAACTTGGAAATCATAAGGAAATCCGTTTAAGAGTTCATTAATCGGAAGTAAATTAATATCAAATTAAATAAAGTTATTCATAAAAAAATGTCAAATAAATGACAGTTCTATTAATTAAAATAATTAATGAATTGAATAATTTAATTACTTTTTGGAGCGAAAGTTCCAAGTCTTCGGTTTCTTTCTTCTGTTGTGCTAACTCCGATTCAATTTTCTTCTTTTGGGAAGTAAGGGCAGAGTGGGCATCTTCTTCATGACCAAGTCTGTCTGTAAGATCCTGTAGGAGAAGATCGTATTGTTTTTTAACACTTTTCATGTATTCCTCAGAAATTGATCCCTTCTCGTCATTCAAGAGATCACTATTTGCCATTATATCACTCATTCCTACACTTTTGGTGGCGTCCACTATGATATCATTCATCAAATTATTGGCTAATTCTTCCATTAATTACTGAATATTCATAACTAAATTCACTTAAAAACGATATAAAAATGATTCGCGAAAGTAATTAAAAAATTGCAATAACTTTAATAAATGTTTAGAAAATAGTTCGTTAGGTTTGGAGTCGAGTATATGAATGAGAGTCGAATGAAGTGAACTCTCGTTCGCAAACCTCTATTTAAATGAGAGATGAGTTTAAATATTTGTATATTTTGGCTGAATGTGTGTTTTGCTCCTCTAATTCTGAAGACTTGATTCGCCCACAAATATATTAAATATTTAATTCTTGATTTTTGGGGAATATTTGTGTTTATAAAAGAGGTTAATTAGATGGATGAATCAAAATCAGTTTGAAACTTTTTTGCTAATATTTACATTGAATGCAATCATCATTTATTTGTTGCCAAATATTTTGTATTTTCAAAAAAAATCTATGAATTGGTTTCTGTTCAGTAAATTTAGACTCATTTTCGATAAAAATAGTTAAAACACGAGTTTTATGTAAAAACAAAAACCTTTTACTTTCTTTTCGCCCAAAATATTACTGAATGTTTGTATCAATTAATGAAAGAAGACTTACAGATAATTGTGACTCGAGGTCTGCCTTTTGTGAGATAATTTTGAGAAGTCGTTCCTCGACATCTCCGGATGAAGTTCTTTCAGACTCGAGTTGGAGGAAGAGATCATTCTTTTCTTGCAAGAGATGAACATTTTTAATTTCTAGTTCTTTGCGGAGTTTCTCTTCTTTTTCGAAGGCCTCGTGTTCTTTCTTGAGCTTGTCTTCAAGTGCTTTGAGCTCGTCCTCAACTCGGGCCACATTAAGCAAAGGCTTGACCTTAGACCACAACTTCCACCACAACCAGTTGCGGAGAGTAAGGAATTTTCGCAAATTGCGTTGAATGACCAAAAGAGCAATTCTCTGTTCCTGCAACTTCTTGAAGCTCTTCTTAGACTGGTACCATCTGATCCAGCCCTGAAGCCATGTGAGAATCTTACTCAATCGCTCGTCACGTAACTCTTCGAGGCGACCCAAGACACCGGCGCGGAAGAAGATCTATATTCCCGTTCAATCAATTATCATTAGATCAATACAGTAAGTAAGGGCTGACATGCAGTGCATTCAAGGATTGAACACAACGATACGATTCACAGACAGAATACAACAATTTGAACATAGACACATTGAAATGGTTCTGATAATAATCAGACCTACCTTTCATAAGTGAAACAAGCGCTGCAAAAGCGCTTAATTGACAATCACTGCATTCATAAGCGATTAAAATCAGTCAAAATATCGCGTTATTCGCAGTTTTCGTTACCGAATGAGGCATTCCTCTCAACACAAACTTTGTTTTGTTAGCGAAAGAAAAATGAGTTTCAATTGAAAGAAATTATTCAAAGCAATGATTTATAGAAATTAGAACTCAAAGTATTCGAAAATATGTTGTAAGCGATCGTTAGTTGAAATCTGAAAATAAATCTTCAGATGTGTTATAATTTGTCTGAAACTGAAAACTTCGCGAAACAATTCCAGAATAAATTGAAGAAATAAATCTTAAGCAGACGTCTATTGAGTTAAAGAAAGTCTAACATAATATTTGAATTGATATCAATGTTCAGACATTTGTTTTATGGATATTTCTTAGTCGTCGAGACTTTTCTCCTGATTTAGTCCATAATTACTGAAAAAGTTATTTAAAGCAAACTTCGCTCAAAATTATATGAATTAACTGAAGAATAATTTCTGAACCAAATGTTGAGGTTATAATTAACAGCAAGTCTAGGGCTAACTTGAGATACCTTGGTATTTCCAAAGCGATACTCTCCGTCATCAATGCTAGTGGCTTTGATTAACTTTTCTGTGGCTACTTTTGCGTCAACAAATCCTTTAGGAAGGCTGGTGGGTGCCAGGATTGTGTATCTACAGGAGTATATTAGTGCCCAAATAGAATGTTAGATTTGATCGTTTGGTTTTGAGGGAATGGTTCCGGGACTTTGTCGGCGATACTGATTTTGGTTTATCAAATGATTGATCGACAAGTAAAAGGACTGCATTGGGAAATATATGTCGAAGTTTTAAGCTATGGTTTAGTAAATCACACACACTCTTAGTTGGGTCGGTCCCCAAAAATACATATTTCAGCATTAATTAACTACAATCTCATGTAATCTAAATCATTCTTGCAAATTCTTTGATAAGAATCGCAGCAAAAATGGTATGAAATCAAGCATTTTGTAAAACAGAGAACTCGAATCCAAATCTATTTTCAAAGTACTATTCATTCTCTACGAGTGCTCTAACTTCACACAAAACTCCTAATTCTATGGGCACTACATTTGACGACATATTACTAGCCTTTGTGTGACCGAATCGAAAGTCATTGGCCTCTAATTGAATGGCTTCGAGAACTTTTTCCGCGACATGTTTTGCGTCGACAAAACCTGTTGGAACGGCTGCTGCCGCTAATATCGTATATCTATTGGACGGGTATTATTTGGAATTCAATTGTAAGGAAAAGGTTTTGGAAAGAAGAGGACACAAAAATGGAAATTAGGTTCGGTTTGTGTGGATTCACACAAAATATTTCTATTAACCAAAAATAACACTCAATTCGCGGAAGTTTCAAAAGTTTTCATTTTTTCAAAGAATGCTGTCTTTGGATTCAGAGTTCGTTTGACTTATGATATATTTGGGGTTAAGTCGCTTAAAGACTCGTTGGAAACACAAAACTCTTAACATTTGCTTTGACTTATAACTGGAGAACAGCCCCAAAATTAGAAACAATTTAGTCATTAATTAGATTACAAATTTGGATTTAGTTTTGTTTAATAGAGGATTTAACATATAGAGGGTGTTTTGGGAAACATATTTTTGGAAAGGGTTGAACATGAAGTCTTGCCTTGGTATGTCCCAATTTGTAGTCATTGGTATCTAATTGAATGGCTTCGCATACTTTGCCGGCGACCTGTTTTGCATCAACAAAACCTGCTGGTACTGCTGCCGCCGCTAATATGGTATATCTGTTGGGCACAGAACGGGACGGTTGCCATACAATGGCTTAGAATTTGTTTAAACTCGGGTTTAGTCCGTTTTAGTGAGAAGTATAGAAAAGTATAGTTTTTTTCTGATGATTAAGTGATTCGTGGATTTAGTTTGAATGTAATTCGGGGTCATTTCAATTATTTGGGTTTTAGAGTGTTTTGGTTTGAGGTTTGAAAGTTTGAGTTCAAAGAGAAACTAAATGAACGTACCGTTGTTTGAAGTCAGGGTAAACCATTCTGTTGGGGAATCCCTTACGACAGATACGAATACCTTCGAGCACACCATTACAGGTGAGCTGATGCATAACCAGATGGGCATCGATCACACCTAACAGACACACAAAAAGTTAGTTCGAGTAATTGTGGTTTGGATTTGCTCTGAAAAGAAGAGAATCGCAAAATAAAAGACAAAACGATATTCAGAAACGACGACAAAATATAGTGATATAATCTTCCAATAAAATAATGATAATTTTTGGGACAACATTTTGTTGCTTGATATACCTGTCTGCTTATATTCATTTGGGATGATACAGCGCACAAAGTGCGGGTGGGTCGTTTGTAACGTTGTCATTAACTTATTTAGCTGTTCCTATGGGGCAATAGGTTGTGTCCAACAAATTTTGGTCATTTATATCAATCATTTACATAATTGGTATCGGGTTTTGGTCTGTGTTTGGTTCCAAGTGTTGTTAAATTGTGTTTTGAAAACAAAACAACAATAATTGGTTTGAAATTTCCTATCTAATTGAAATTTTCAACCAGGGACTTAATACATTTAATATCAATAATGATACAAAACTGTCGAATCAGTGGACAACTGATCGAGGGAATTCTCAAAATTGACTAAACACATAATTAAATTGTAAATACAATTTAAAGTATACATCGTTTGTCTCAAAATTAACGATTGATTGGGAAATGATTGTGGTATTCAAGGAGTGGTCCATTGGAGCAATAATTCAAAAATGACAAAAAACATTTGGTTTGAATACCTGGGGATTTAGTTTCGTTGGGAATGATGCAGCGCACAAAATGTGGGTGGGTTTGGCGCAGAGTAGTCATCAGTTTATTCAATTGCTCCTGTTTTTACCGGGATTATAGGGTTTTGGGGGTTAAATATGTCAACAGATATAATCACAGATATTCTGATTTTGTCAAAAAATGTGTGTTTTGTCTGTTGTTTGTCGGTTGGAATCAAAGGATTAAAAACATTTAAATCTAATATCTATTTGAGTCTAACACTCGATTAAAACTAAATGAGGCAAAAAACACACGATTTGAACGCAAAGACCAAATTCGACACAATTCTTGTATAATGTAATGGCGGAGGTTTAGGGTTTGTAATGGTGGAGGTTTTCATTAAAAAGGATTTGATTTTCTATTGTTTGATATGTTTTAAAACACATTCGGGGCTTTAAAACACAATTAGTTCATACATTTGTCTTAATGAATGATAGGTTTAGACATATAGTATGCAAATAACTCTTATTCTAATAAATGCTTTCAAAATCTTAATGATTCTGATTTTTTAAACTTTACAAACCATTCGATACTAAATCTATTTTTGTGATTAACTCAAAAAAGTCACACAAAAAACACATAAAAAGCAGACAACAGTTATAGGAAAGGATAAAGTGAAGGGTCCTTCACCTGCAGATTTGGTTTCATTGGGAATGATACAGCGCACAAAGTGAGGTTGGGTTTGGCGCAGTGTAGTCATCAATTTATTCAATTGTTCCTATAGTTTAGTTGTGAAACAAACGCCAATCAGTGTTAATACAAAAATCAAAACATCCATTAATTGTGGTTTTGTTGGAAAAAATTAATTAATATTTGTTTTTCAATTTGTTTGTCAATTGTGTAATAAGTTGTTAGACATGTCATACCCTGTACAATCCGGAGACAGTCTGGAAACCAGAACCCTTCTTTCGTCCACCTTTGCCTCCCTTTCCGCCATCATCACCACCACCCAAACCTGGATGATCTTCGAAAATGGCCTGGATAAGTTTGTTGGAGCCGTGTTTAAATTGATCGACAACACAATCGTTAAGAGGATCCTTGTTCTTCTCGAGCCAACCTGTGACGTTATAGGGCACAGTACCGGCGTAGTGCACAATGGCAAAGTGAGCCTCTTGGCAACCGGGTTTCGGTGGCTTAGGCTTAACAAAATTGGGGGATTTTCCCAAATGGTTAGTCTTGAGCTTCTCTTCAAATGTCTTATCAGAGGCTTTAGGGAACATACTCTCCTCTTCTAAGATGGACAGAATACCCATAGGCTGTGACACAATTAAAATTAGATCTCTCGCCAAATATTTAAAATCAAAGATCAAAGGAATGATAGAATTGAAAGCAAAGTCTATAGAAATTAAGAGCAATATTTGAAACACTGGACACTAATCTATGAGTCTATTACTCAAAGGATGTCTATTTTGGTTCAATGAATATACCTTTTCAATGAGTTCAATACAAGCAGCCAAGTCCATTCCGAAATCAATGAAATCCCAGTCAATACCCTCTCTCTTATACTCCTCTTGTTCTAGCACAAACATGTGATGATTGAAAAACTGCTGTAACTTCTCATTTGTGAAGTTAATACACAACTGTTCGAAACCATTGAACTGTTTTTTGGTCAGTCATATCAGCAGTTTGGGGGTCGGAATGGATTGGATTCATGGGTTGGGTAGGGATTTGATTTGGGGATTGTTGTTATTGATTTTTTTAGAATGATTAGTCAATTGATTGAAGGACAGGAAAGTTAGGAAAGGTAGTGGAAAGAAGAAGAAAAACATTAGAAAGGTGTGCCCACGACTACTTACTTTTTCGATTAGTTCAATACAAGTGGCCAAATCCATTCCAAAATCAATGAAATCCCATTCAATACCCTCACGTTTGTACTCTTCTTGTTCAAGTACAAACATGTGGTGATTGAAGAATTGTTGCAACTTTTCGTTAGTAAAGTTGATGCAAAGTTGTTCAAAACTATTCAACTAATTTCAAAATAAATCCAATTTTGTAATTAATAGTATTTTTTACAAAATTACTGACAATTATTCTAATAAAGTTAAATAATTTTCTAATCGATGAAATCAATTCAAAACAATTATTAGTCAATCATTTGATACTTACGTCGAAGATCTCGAAGCCGGCGATATCGAGTACTCCGATGAAGTACTGTCTCTTCTGCTTAGTGTCCAGAGTTTCGTTCAACTTCTTGACCATCCATTTGAAGAGACGATCGAACATAGCCTTAGCCATGGCACCAATCGAGTAGGAGACCTGACTGGCAGATCGACCTTGGGTCACCATTTCAGTTCCGACCTTTATCCTGGGTTTACAGAAATTCTTGTAAAGGTCTCCGGCGTTGAGACCCAATAAATGAGCCACTCGCTCGCCCTCTTCAGTGCCATCGGGTTCGCACTGTTCCTCTCGAGGTCTTTGCTTGAACTTCATGGTACCAATTTGCATAACGGATGCCGTGATTTTGTAGATGTTGTGTTTCTCCTCTTCAGAGAAACCCAAAACATCGAAAGCGTTCTAATCGTTGCGTAAAGTTTTGTTATTTCAAAGTTTATCAAAACAATACTCAGAGATAACCAACAGAAAGATTAATGAGTGAAAGAACAGGTATTTTAAATGAAAGGATTCACATATAGTTAGTCAAAGAGCAGTTGATATGTTTGTTATTTGACGGACAGACATAGAGATCAAAAATTCCATAAAATTTAAAGTTTCAGATAAGAGTTGAGATTAAATCAAAAGAAAAAAATAAAGCATTTTCGACAAAATTAAGAAAATATTTTGCAAAAAGTAATATAAAAGAAAAGACAAAATAAATTCTGATTTCCGATTGAATCGATGTTTGCTCTGAGACTCACATTAGTGACTTTGAACTCTTCGCCGTCGTTTACACCTTCGATCTCAGTTCTACCCTGAGACACAAAGTGGTAATATTTGATGTCTTTGGTGAGCAATAGCTCCTCTGGAAAGGGGTTCAAAGAGGTTTAAAAAATAAGGTTTGAATCCGTCGTCGGAATGACATCAGTGTTAACATTATGTTAATTGGATTTATTCTAATGTTAGGTTTGAATTACAATTAGAGTATATTAATACTAATATTAATATTATTTAATTGATTTAATGATTACTAATATTATTTCAAATCTAATTTTGAGGATTTTTGCAGAATATTTGAGGAAATGTGGAACTTATGGATCAATTGTTACCAATGTTTAGAATTCAGGAATTTATTTGAGTCAGTTTCAAAAGGATTTGAAGCGTTCTTTTGGAATGATTAATGACCTCGGGTTGGTATAAGGAAAGGACTTCTAGGAAAGGGTAGGTTTGTGCGATTCCGTCGATGGAAAGTCAAATAAGAGAATCTAGTGGTCAACTAATTAGGTCTCAAAGTATTGACTTTCAATTGTCGAAAATTTTAATTAAAACTGAAATCGAATTAAATCACAGATACCGGTCCACTGGTCACTATTCTATTCTGTTCTAGTTACTCACATCCGTATCTTTCATCTCAGCGCCGTCATCGACACCGGGAATTTCAGTTTTACCCATAGACTGGAAGGGGTAGTCGTGAACATCGTTTGACAGAAGACATTGCTCTGTAGAGGGGTTCAGAATATTCTGCGTTTACTAACTGACAGTTTATTGTAATTATGATTAAACCGATTCTTTTATCCATAAACTAATTTGTTTTACGCATATATTCAAAACATTTGAATATTTTTTTATGAAATTTCATAAAAGTCTTATAAAAGACTTTTTCTTTCAAAATAAATACAAAATGGCAAAAATGGGATATTTTGATGGAAATGGTATCGAAGACATGGGGTTATTGAGTTTTTTTTTATCAAAAAGGATCGATGAACTTTTGGGTTTGGTTTCAAAAGTAGCTTTGAGAGGGCAAGGCTTTTAGCATAACCACTAAAGATACAAAAAAAATAAAGGAATGTCTTCAAAATGTCTCCAAATATACTAGGAACTTTGGCAAATCATGATAAATATGATTGGGTCGACATATATAAAGGTATTTCAAAAATTTGATGATAAGGTTTGAGGTAAAATTGAATGAAGTAAATATGAATTTGAATGAGAGGTTCGATACATAAATATATGTGATTGGGTTCTTTTGGGGGTAAAATCACATGAGGCGCGATAATGGTGATGCTGAGATAATGCTGAGGCTTTGACTCAAGTCTATTACTCACATCCGTATCTTTCATTTCAGCCCCGTCATCGACACCGGGAATTTCAGTTTTACCCTGAGATACGAACGGGTACTGATAGATGTCATTCGATAGGAGACACTCCTCTATTTAGTGTCGGGTTCAGAGTTGAATAAAAAATTAAAACTCAAATAACAGGTTTTGTAATTGATTTTAGTTTCAAGTTAGATTTGAAAACTTCACCCAATTGTCTAAGTTTATCCACATTTGTAATATTTTAAGAGAAAAATTATAAATATTTTATTATTTATAATTAATACTATTGAAGAAAAGTCAATGACTCATACCTTTGAGGCCGGGGACAGAGCCGGACATCATTTGGTAGAAAATGTGGTAGGATCGCTCCAAAGTCTGTTGGGAAATGACACGAGCCTTCTCAAGAAGGTCTGTCCAAAACATAATTTGATGATTAGACTCATTGATTAGAGTATAGATTGAAAGAATGCTCACAGGTCTCGATGTCAGCTCCGGCCAGTTTACCCATTGGCCCGAAGTGGATACGAATGAATTTACCGAAACGGGAAGAGTTATCATTACGCACAGTCTTGGCGTTACCGAAAGCTTCTAGTACAGGATTGGTTTGGACGACCTGATCCTCCAAGTTACCCTAAATTTGCCATGGTTATAATAAATTTGCATTAAGCAAAGAAAACAAATTGGAACAGACAAAATGCAAACAATTTGCACGAAATCCATGCTTTGTCTCTAAAACTCTACTCTATTCGTGAGGTAAGGGATTCACTTGGATTTACTTCTATTACAAATGAAAGGAAGGCAACAAATCTAATTGATTTTGATAATTATTGTCATGCATTTTATGATCTGCTTATCTATTATTAAAACCAAATTCGAATCGGTTTAAAACAATCACACGAATGGGGAACAGGTTGTGGATGTGCTACGAATCAACGAGCAGTGAATATACCCGACTATGGCGTTAATTGAGTGCTAATACAAGTCTAAGAGATGGTGGAAACTAGTGGTGTGCTATGACTTACTCCCTTCTTTTCTTCTCCGGCTTTTTTGGTGACGGCACCGACGTTAGCGAAGTAAGCTATTACTTTCTTTGTGTTCTCAGTCTTACCGGCACCGGATTCACCGCTAGTGGTTAAACACTAATTAACTCAATAATTGGGACGATATCTGAGGTGACTTTTCATTAATTACTTAATGATTGCTCGGAATAGGATTTGTATTAATGTAGGAATGGCTTGGATTGGGATCTATTACTTATTATTTAGGACAGGCTTTAGGTTTAAGTTTAGGATTTCAATGACAAAAATGAGATGACTTTTGAATATTGACCACAATTTCACTTTGAAAATGGTATAATTGATGCCAAATATCAACAAAGACTTACTCCGGCGGAAAATTTATGTTTGAAACCGGAGGCGGCAATCGATGCGAAATACGTGATTACTTTCTTTGTGTTTTCGGTTTTTCCCGCACCGGACTCACCACTAATCGAAGCCATATTCAGAGGTTTGGGATTTGATTAGAGATAAAATTGATATTTAATTTTGGTTTGGGTTAGGATTAGATAGAATTCTTCAGAAGATGTTTGGTATTAAAATTGGCGAATAAATGAAGAAATTTTGAATTAATTTAGAGGAAAGTACTGTTACTGCAAACAGTGGGTTAAAATTCGAGAGGGAAAGAAGCCTTGGGTAAATCTGATTGCTGGGACCCACCATAGAGATCAAAGCACAACATCAAATCGATTGAATGGTACATCTGTGAGCACTTACACCACTGGAAAACTTGTGTTTATATCCTGATTTCGCCACATTAGCGAAGTAAGCTATCACCTTCTTCGTGTTCTCTGTCTTTCCAGCGCCGGACTCTCCACTTTACGATTAAATGGTGTCGTTTATGATATGAAATATGATTCGGTTAGTGTGGAGGAGCATTAGTGTAGAGGGAAAGGGTTAGTAATAGGACAGAAAGTTTTTGTTGATAAGGAAAGGAAAGCGATTCGATCTGAGTTGTGATCTGAGAAGCGATCATCACTTACGTAATGAG
Organism: Fuscozetes fuscipes; assembly: GCA_034702105.1. NCBI lineage: Eukaryota > Metazoa > Arthropoda > Arachnida > Sarcoptiformes > Ceratozetidae > Fuscozetes > Fuscozetes fuscipes. The sequence continues at coordinate 23,084 of JAQGCS010000273.1, forward strand.
CATAGACTGGTTCTCTCGATCTGTAAGTAAGTAAGAACATATCATTTAATAAATGTTTGCATTTTGTCAATGATTTGTGCGTTTGAGTCAATGAAGTAAATGAGGGATTGTTTGCATTTATTGTTGAGATATTCGATAATAAGTGATAATTAATTTATGTTTTTGTCTATTCTTATAATAGTGTAATAATAATCGAAATCTAAAAATAAGAGCAAATCGCTGTATAAGTGCTCTAAAGACAAGAGCGGAATGCATAGGAAATGCATAGTATGCTGTGCTATAAGTTTATGTTGAACTGAATCGCTTCCAAAAAAGGAGTGAAGACGTAAAGAGACTCAGGACAGCCTCACTCATAGACTGCACTCTTTATAAAGCATTTGAAGCATTGAGAGAGCAATTGCTTAATACTATTATTATTATGATTCCGAACATAAATGCCATTCTTTAAAGAGCTATAAATGAGATTCTGTTCGCAAGTGTGAGGAACTGTCTGTTCCGCCACTACTTGTGTTTCCCTCATTTGCCTCAACATTGATGCCAATTGTGCCAAATGTGGCAAATCGGTCAAAAAGGGCACAAATTATGTGACAATAAATGACTTACTCGTCAACATTTCAGTGTATGCGCCATCAGAAATGGCAAAAAGATGGGGTGGCACCTCATTCCTTCTTCTGCCCCGGTACAACTGCACCACTCGGGCTGTATAAATCGGGAATCGTTTGTATGGATTGATTACCACACAAAATAGTCCAGAGTAGGTCTGATTTGTTGAAATTGTAAATAATTAGTATCAAATAAATGAACATGCATTCTTGTTATGGTTTCCGATCAAGTGAACTATTCTAACGTTTTTTTTAACACCAATACCACTATTCTACTTTACAGCAAATCTACTCTATTTAGGGACAGGGCTTGGACAGGGTTCAGTGACGGTTTGCTAGTTGAGGACAATATGCACCCATTTGTCAATTCACACACTTTTGAAATAAAATAGTCTTTAAATAAATATTTGAATAAAGAATTTAAAGAATAAAAATTAGAAATAAATCAAAATTCAAATTAAATAAAAAAAATAAATAAAATGATTTGTTGTCTGAAAAGTTCTAAAACTAGTGACAAAATTATAATTTAGTGAAACACAAGAGTTATTTGTGTGAATATTCATCAAACGAATTGAGGTCATGCCGAAGGGCCAGCTCCTGGACTGTCCCCACTTACATAAATCAATTGATTCGAGTAACGTTCTTTCAAATTGTAAAGAACGGAGGCATCGTTCAGGTATGTCAAGTTGGACATATCCTCAGCCTTTTCATACTTGGGTGGATTCACCTGTCCCAACAGGTCTTTTTTGACGGTTCTCTATTGGTCCAACATATAGGGTTTCGGGGCAATCATAAGGGTTCAGAATGGGAAAGGGTTGGGGATATTTTCGGTTCAACGATTGGAATTTGTAGTGTTTTGGGTCCCAATGATAGTGTTTTGGCACAGGGTTTGAAAAAGGAGAAAAAGAAGAAAACATGATTAGTATATAGACTTACATAAATAATTTTGTTATAATATCTCTCTTTGAGATTATGCAGAACACTGGCATCGTTCAGGTATGTAAGGGATGCCATATCCTCACATTTCTCAAACTTGGGCGGATTCACTTGTTGGAGCAGATCCTTCTTCAGTGTCCGCTAAGTTTCCGTTCGATTCAAGGTTTTTAGTGTATTTTTTTAATAATTTGGAAATTAAATGAAATTTTGATAAAAAATTTTTTTAAAAGGGATATAAAAATCTGAATCGCGATTAGAGTTCAATAAATATACGAGAATTCCAACAGAACTGTAAGGAAATACAGATCTGTTGTTATAATGGGTTTGGGTCATACCTCTTCGCCCTTGCCAACTTCAACGGTGCACATGTCACCCTTGGTGCTAATGATGTTACCCAAGACGAAGCACTCTTTTTCGTCGGGGACCCAGCACATCTTCTTGCCATCGTATGGCTTTGTTTGATCCTTTCGCTTTTGTTCCAAGGAGACGATCAGGTACTCGGATGGATCGGGATCATCTCCCACTTGAGGCTTTTCCTTCGGCATTGTATGGGATCAAAGATAACCCCAATTGAATATTAACAGCGGCTGTAGTATTGATGACACAATAGATTTCACTGCAAAACAACTTTCCCTAAAAACAAAATATAATCCGTAAGACTATTGTAAATCCTTTTGGGTATAATTGAGGTCACAATTAAACTCTGAATTAAAGTCTAAATAATGTAAATAAATATCTCAAAGATTTGGGAAACAGAGAAACAGAATAACGGACTTACAGTTAGAAAAGCTGTTAACTCAGTGCCACAAAACTCACTTTCAATTTGCTTTAAATGCTTGGCATCCGATCGTATGCCTAAACTCCGCCCAATTGGGCGCTTCTTTTGCTTAACCATACAAAGACACTTGTCTTAGGGAAGGCATGATTGTGCCTGAAACTGAAGAGTGAACAGTGCGGTGACGTACCATTTTTGGGTCACCCGTTCACAAAACGATAGCTCTGAGCCTTGAGTTGGAACCGCAGCGCAAAATAGTGTCGGAGAAAATTGACGAGTGCTCAGCACTCAGGATGTCTGTGCAGAGCACTCGGATAGGCATCAACCGAGATGTGATGTGCTGTGATGTCGGCTCACTTACACTGCAAGTTGGGCATCACTCCAATCTTATCCATGCATTTTATGCCATTAATTGGTTTCTCGTGAAATAATTATCAAAATAAATATATATTATGTAACAATCGATTGCTTTTCATTAATAAGTTTTTATTATAAATATTCAAAATGAAAGTCACCCTGACAAAAAATCTACAAATTTGTTAAACAATTTCCTATTTTTTTTATTTTGGTTTGAATTTGATATCAAAGAATTATATAATTATTTTTGTTTTGCTTGAAGTGAAGCTCACATTCTTTGAGTGGTGTTTCGGAGACTAATAATAGAAATAAGAATTCATTCGCACTCTTCTCTGTCTTCTTGTTGTTCATATCAACTGATTCTCGTGTGCTATCATTTTTGCGAACATATAGTTGTATCAAAAAATCATTTATTCTTTTCCGTAGTGTGTGTTTTGGCCCAATTTTATTCTTAGTAAGTTAGAGACATATGGCACCCATCGAACAGAATTTCATATATTTTTAGTCCTTCTTTGAGAACAATACTCAATAGAAAGCATTTTTTGATTTTTTTAATGTAAAACAAATTCATTCTTCTGCCAGAAAAGCGAATTATTTGCTCACTTATCAGTTTATATTTGTTCCCCTCTTTACTTTTATCATTGACGATATAAACTTAGACAAACACAAACTTATACCGTAGTAATATTTCGGCATCCTTCACATAAGTTACCCTCCTTGTTACCCTAGATATGTGGGATGGTTATTATGTTGAATTCCATAATTGGTAAATCGTAAAATGTTTGAAATACCAAGACAATATTTTCAAAATTCTTGAATTTGTCTGCCCTTCTGGTTAAATGTCTATTTGAACATGATTAAATTAATGTTCTATAATAACAGGGCTTTAAATCTATTAAGTAATGGCTTAAAATTTTGTATATTTAAGTCAAATAAATAAATTCTCTTCAAATATATCGACGAATATATTCCTTAAAGACATCTGAACTCAAACTTAAAACTTTCAAAACGAATGAATAAATTCTATGGAAAAAAGTTTTGTTTTTAGTATTAGTTTTCTATTTTTAGTGTAAAACAATTCGCTTAAGTATACGATTAGTGAAGACTTTGAGTCTGGCATTTATTCATTGAATTTTTCAGAAGACTCTAAAATTTAAATAATTATCAAATAATTTATTCGTTGTTTGCACTCATTTTAAAATATCAATGAAACTAAAAACCAAAAAATGAATTATTGGTTATTTCTATTCATAGATTGTGTTCACAAAATCATTATTCAAATTTGATTTTGAAAATATGTATACTTTTACAAATTATATTTTTTAGGGATAACCAAGGCTTTCAATTGCAACAATATAAACTTTCAAAGAGAGTTCAATTTATACTGAGAGAGTACAATGTAATAAAATCTATTTTTAAATTGTCGTGCTCCTTAGAATATTCTGTTTGTGAAAATGCCTTTTTCAACTGCACCTGCTCCTTTTAAGATCAATAAATTTAAACGAGTGATTTTTAATAAGAGAATTTAAGTAGATATTGGTGTTGGGCCATTTAAATATCTTTAAATCTGGTTATAAACCAGTTTTAGA
>JAQGCS010000274.1:0-27328 GCA_034702105.1 Fuscozetes fuscipes
TCTCTCTCTCTCTCTCTCTCTCTCTCTCTCTCTGTTTTTGAATGAATTGTCGGAAAATCGGATCAATTTTCTAATGCATTCTTATAATGAAATTTCAGTGCAATTAATGTTTAATTAAACTCTTCATACCTTTAGTTTGTGGCTTACTTTATGTCTGACTTTGTCAGGAGTTACAAATCAATTCGTGACTCGTTTTACAATACAATACTTTTTTTCATTAAGTTCTTAGTGTAGTATTTATCATTTTTGTACTCTTGGTGATCAAGTTAGATAAAACACAAAATGAACAGTGAAATTAAAAAAATGCCATAAATTGTTTCATACAATTTATTGCAATGTTTTGTGCTATTGCTCTGAATTTCCTGAAAATATTATTTATTTGATAATTAAGAGCAGGGATGCCCAAGGGGGGTATGGGTCTTGCCCCCCTAGAATTTTTCGAAAATTTAACATTACAGGTATACCCCATCTCGCCGCCGAGCGGAGCTTACGCCTCTTTGTGTTTTCCGCCGAGCGAAGCGAGGCGGGAAATTTTTCACCATAGGGACTTACCGCCGAGCGAAGCGAGGCGGCAAATTTTTTCGGTTTTTTTGGTGGGTAATTAAAAAAACTACCCCCCCCCCCCTAGACCCCCCCTAGAAAAAATTTCAAAAACCACCCTTCCTATACCCCCCTAGAGCCGAAGAGCTTGGGCATCCCTGATTAAGAGTGTTTTTCAAATAAGCAACAAAAATGAGTGCAGTATTTGTTTCAAAGAATATTTGATTTGAATTAAAGCCGAGAGAAATTGCAATTAATTGTACGACAAAAATGTTGTGACATTTAATATGAAATTGAAAACGCATTTGAAAGGCAAACACTTTTACATAACCAGAGCTCTCTTCACATGAGTTGAGAGCAGAGAGAAACTGAAAAAAGTTTAATTTAATTTCTAAAACCAGATCTCAATTTGATGTAAATTCAATTACAAACACATTTTAGTTCTAAGCTATCGATTCGGTGATTGAAATGTAGATTCATTTTCTCTTCGCCAGCATTTCAGAGCCAACTCTCCAATACATGTAATGAGTGGACACAAAACGCTATCTTTTTCTACTCTCTGTTATAGATATCAGAGAAGAGAATCTAATTTTTATTGATTTAAGAATCAGAAAACATGAACTCAATTCTCTCATCTCTTTTATTCTCATTCACTGCTTATGTGTATCACAAGGAGAGGGAAGACTAGAGAACAGGCGAACAGAAAATTATCGGTTACTATCATTAACGGGCATAAGAAGGGAGAGTAAGTTGTTATTCTTACAGACCAGGTTTAGACAAGGCCACCATTACATTACGTGCCTTAATTACAGGCCTTCTCTACCCTTCACCAGACTTTTGAAAATTTTCCAAACATTTAAGTGCAATAAAACTCAATTATTTGCCAACAAATGTATCTCTCTTATTATCTGACTTTTATTACATCAATTGATTGATAAATAAGTTAGAATTGAGTGGATTTGGTAGAGCCAACCCTTGGATGTCGTCGCACAGGGAATGTCTATACTTTTATTATAATGCAAAAGCTGTTTATAAGGAATAAGAAGGAGAAGAATGCGATATTTTACGTCTAACATCTTCATAGGCTTTTGCGCTCATATTTTTCGCTCTTCTTCTTCTTTGCCAACAAATTCTCATTGCTAATATAGACTTTCGGTGTAAGTGAAGGAAAATAAAATTTATTCTCATAAAAAATCAAAATCAAAAATAAAAAGCATTTTCTTTCTTCCAACTGAACCGCATTTTCGACTCCAAATTGTGAACAAAACGCTATAATTTTGATACAAAGAATAGCAAATCATAGCAGTTATGAAAAGATTTTGTTGTAGTTTTACCCAACTCTATGTGTTTGGGAGTGAATGTCTATCACTTATCAACACAACAGACCAATAGGTTCAGTGCTCTCACTCAGAGTAGACCAAAGTTATCCATTTTTTCGACTAAGTCTCACATTTTTCTCATTTTCTCGGATACGATGATAGAGATTGAAGTATGAGTTTCAGCAAAAAGAGGCCAAAACTTGCTCTCATATTATGAACAAAAATATTTTTCATTACGTTCTGCTTCTGTTTAAGTCACTCTTTTATGACTATAATAATGTTTATTTGCTTTTATTAGTTTAGTCTCATATCTGTGTTAGAAATCGATCAAAGATTGAAGAGTTAGTCCACAAAAAAGAGCAAAAGTAAAGAATGACTGAAACTAAAGAAAGAGTAATATTATAAAAGAAATAGTAATATAGAAAATATTTTTACACTTAATTCAATTTTTGCACTCATTTCTGGTCTCTCTTCAAAGCCTTGAGAACTTCCCAAACTCTACCCAATACTACTCGTTGTGTGACATTCATTCAGATCTATTTGTTGTTGTGATAAAAATGAAAATCTAATAAATTGTTTTGTTTCGTGCAAAGATTTCTTAAGTAAAATCGATTGTTATTGGATTTGCCAATAGTCTCAAAGGCTGTGCTCTCGTAGGCTTCACTTGCTTTTGTCTTCACTAATAATAATAATAATACAAATTTATTGACTAATTTAGCGAAAAGATTAGTATTAAAGGAGGAAAACAACAGATATTTTTGAGTCAACAGTCGGACTATCGATGAATACAATGACAGATATTATTGTCTTTGATTTGATTTGAAATAGTGATGAAAGCGACAAATATTTCGTAACACTTAACACAAATGCAGCAAAAAATTTATCTCTTCTTTCGATTAGTTGCGAATCAAGTCCTCCAACAAATGTGTGCTCGATATGAATGAGTCGTTAATACAAATGTGAAGAAAAATCGTTACTATTTTTCGACATTTATTTCCGTTAGAAGAATGACTAAAAATGAAAAATATTTTAAAATAACAATATTTTTATAGAAAATATTACATAAAAGGCATATAAAAAATATTATTGATATTGGAATAAATAATAGCCTTAGTTTTGTGCTCAACACTAGAATAGAGTGAGGGAGCTATTCGCTTCTCTTATAAAATATAGCTGACTTACTGTTCCTCATTCGGCAGTGCTCTGACTCCCACATCACTCACTATAGCTCTCTCTCTCTCTCTCTCTCTCTCTCTCTCTCTCTCTCTCTCTCTCTCTCTCTCTCTCTCTCTCGCTGGTAGAGCACCGAACTCTACCGACTAGAATCAATGGTATGGTCCTATGAGTAGTAAAACCAATAGATGCGTAACATTTTGTCTGAATGCCAGAGTGAGCAGAGGCATAGGCTTAGGGATGCTATTGCTATAAGCACCGGCAGAATACACATCAGAGTTGATGTGATGCTAGTGTTATACTCGTTGTGATGACTGTAATGATGCCAGCGCTCTATCAAAGTGCCAGTGCTGTGTGGCATCAATATTATATTGTTCTTTGTTAACACAAAACCCATAATAGGGCCCAATAGTGCTATGATTTTGCACATCCTCTGCCTTTGATTCCATCTACTGTTCGATTGTCTTCGAAAATGTGGAGCTCTGCATATGTCGTGCAGTCATAATGTGTACTCTTATATGATGTGTTCCTCAACTCATCATCGCTGAGACTATTTCTGGTGTAAACCAAACTAACAGCCAATTGTATTAAAGGCTCCCAAAAAATATTTGCCTACTGCTCTCTGGTCTGACTTTTAGTTATAGTTCAGTTATCCTAATGTGAGTCCATATTTTGGTGGATTTGTCCGTTGCTCTTATCGTCGATCAATTGAATGCCAATATTGGAAAACTACACACATTTTGGGTGAAAAAACCTAAACATAAACTCATTATACGATAGCATTTGCAGTGACTGTCTTTGAGTTCGCCTAATAATCTGTGTTTCAGTGTTTGGCAACAAATATTCAATTTAGTCATCACTGCATAAATACAAGACTGGGAACTACACAATCGAGTTGTGTTCTGACACTTTGTTCGACTGCATGTTTGCTGTCAATCATTTTTCTTCTCCGATAACAACAGATATTTTTATATACGTTTATATCGCGATCGCAATCTTGTAGTTTAGGATTGACTTCAACTCAATCTAATAATACCGACTAAACGACTCTTTGCCTGTCTTTCCACTCATTGATTCCAATCGAATGATCTAAAAAAGTTTGTTTCGCACTCTTTTGCCATTAGATTATAGTTTTATTCTTCAGTTCGTATAAATAGTGACACATAAAGTGTCTGAGCCCTCAATTGGCTCTAATTATCATACATTTTGAAGAATTCATGAATTAATGACATTTTTGTCTTTTTTCTGTTGCTCTTCGTTACAGAAAAAGTGACAAAATTTTGATTAATTTTGGAAAAAGTTTTATATTTTCGCTTCACTTCTCGACTGCTGTAATAAATTCTTAATAAGAATTTCTTTACTTATGGTTCAAATTCTATAATGATTCTGAATCAAACACAGAATATGCATAATAAGAATATTCTATAATTAATGAACTCATTGGACCAAAATCTCCTCGAATCAGATTGAAAATGGAAAAAAGAAACGAAATGAAGAAGAAATTTGTTAATTAACTGTGAATTTCATATTATATCTGAATAAATATTATATAAGAAAAACAAAATATTTGATGAAAGGAAATATTGGTATCGAATCATATTATTATTTTTATTTGGAAGACTAGAAGAATATTTTCTTGTTTGGTGTCTCATATAATTTCGAATCAAATTTTTTGATCACTTCTTCAGACAACTGATATATTCCAACCAAACTATATATTCTGTGCGTTTAGAGAGCCTTCAACTGTTATTTCTGTGCTCTTCTCAATTGGATTGAAATCTTATATGAAAAGGATATGAATATTATGTTCGCTTCAATTGATATGAAGATAAAGTATAATATTATAAATGAAGAAAAAAAGCTCTTTTCACGCATTTTAGTTATTAGTGTATGAAAACTGCGAAAAACGAGAAGAGAAGACCTCTTTTCACTTTACACATGTATTGATTGAAAAGTTAGTGTTTGGCCACAACTTATTTAGCAGTTTTTCGCCTCAACTTCTTCTTAGCGATCACTTCTTCTACTCCTAAATATAATATGAAAAAAATTTGTCTTCAATTGAGTAAAAGCTTTACTTATAAAGAAGTGTTGGGTTTTAAGTGAAGAACGAAATAAAAATACAAAATAAAAAAAACTTTTCAATCATCAGTAGTTACCAAACAAATATATCTCAAATGAAATTTTTTTGGCTCCAACTCTCCCCTCATATGTGAAGACTTCAAAATATTTGTGCGTTTTTTCATAGTTTTCTCACTTTTTATTTTTTCTTCGCTACAAAACGACTGAAACGGAAATTTTTCATTAAAATTCTTTAAGAGTTTCCACTTTTCTGATGACTTTTGGATTCAATGTCTGAGCGATAAAATGAATGAAATAAAAACTGATTCATCAAATGTTCAATTGATGTGCAAATTATCGCCCATTTGTTTCACTTCAACGATAGTAATGTTTTTACATTTACTCACAATTCTATCAAAAGTCGGTCACAATTCCTGTGATGTCCAACACTTGGAAAGACTCGATGTTAAAGGTATTCAAGGTACTTTCAAATAACATAAACCTAAGCTAATACAGTAGTAGTAACATTATCATTTATACTGAAGTATTAATTGACAGCTTTTAGATATAACTCATTTATTTTTTTATTTGAAATTTAGAGAACAAATATTAGTGAAATACATGTTTGCCTTTTGAATCAATAGCTGTTATTCTTTGCATTGTGAAAAAGTAGATGGGTCATTAAAGTTTATTTTACTTTCCCATTGACACAACCACTCAAAGTTTTTCCTCACAATATTTGCATACTTCTTAAGCCATGCATTGCGACAATCAGTACAATCGAGTAAAATGGCAAAGTACTCTAGGTTATTCTTCTGATCGGCCAAAAAGAAAGGCTTAAATACAGTTTCATCGATATAAGGAAATTGATGAACTTGCTTATAATTCATACTAAAATTTGTTGGCCTTTTGATGGAACTAAGCGAATCATTTTCAAAAGACGATGGTCTAAGTTTGTAATTATTATAAAAACTGATACTTAATCGGTCAGTTGAACTTTTCTCGAATTCAAAAGCGAAGGGTGATATTTGTTTGAGTTCAGTTCCGAACAAATGCAGACTTTCCAATGAATTTAAGTAGTAAAATGCTCTAGTTCCAATTTTGGTGATCGGCATTCGCCACAATCCAATTGATTTCAATTTGTTTTGATAACCGTTTAGAGGTTTGAATGCGTTCGAAGGGATTTCAGTGATATTTGGACCATAATCAAAATAAATTGATTCGAGGTTCACTATTTTACTCAATATTTCAAAGAAACCTTGAGCAGGTTGACTTAGTGCAGAACAGGCGTAAATAGTTATCGATTTAGTTTTAAAATTTGTGGCTGTGAAGGCGTTTGTGTGGATTCTCTTCAATTTTGTGTTATATGACAGCGATATTGAATCAAATGTCAAGTCTTTGAACGAATTTTCTTTCAATTCAATCAATTCTGTGTTCATTAACTTTATTCCAGTAAAATGTTTCTGTTCCTTTGATAAATGATTGCTCAATGAAAGCATCATATTTTCCAGAGTATCTTGATTGATTACTGCACCATCGCAAGCTATGCTGTTATTTTTACATTGACAAGGAGCAATAACATTTTCACTAGGACATTCACTAAGAATTCCAGCGAAAAATGAGACGAAAACAATAATGCAGACTAAAAGTTAAATATAAATTATTCTGCTTTGTATCATGGCAATCTTCTTACCTTTAGACAGCATAACAAACAATTTATTCAAACGAATGAAAACTTTTAAAATATTAAAAACCTTTTTCGCCAAATCTTTATATAAGATTTCTGATCAAATAAGTCCTAGATAATGGAATGTATATGCATGCAATATTAGTCTAAGATATCCTAGAGGGAAATCCATAATTGATCAATATATTAATTCCTTTTAGCCAAAATAAGGATATCGATAAGTTGTTAGGTGAAATTGTTGTGTAACCTTGTCAATTCTTATTCGATAAGCATCTTTACGAACATGAAAATTATGTGTAATTGCACTTAATATTGAAGTAATAGTAATCTATCAATAATTTATTGCCATCTGAGTGCTAAAATAGATTGCTCAAATTTCTGTGTTTCTGCTCTTGATTCGATAATCTCTTGATTTTTATTGAATTAACAAATTTTTGTTTTGCAAATACATTCATACGTTGTTTACCACACTTTACACTTCTTTGAAAACAATTAGAGTTGAAAAATGGAATGAGCCTGATTCAAATTGATAAATTGTGTTTGAAAATCCAATTTCGTAAAACCATGTAATATATCAAAACACGTTTGGTATTCAAAACTACGATTATTTTGAATTTTATTTATTTGTTTTTTAATGACTACTAAACAAATGATAATCTTAGAGAAGAGATAACACTATAATTAATTTGAATATTTTTAGAAATGGGAGCAAATTATAAAATAGGCGTTTGCAGGATATGAATCACCCTTCAGAATGAATGTTCGAAACCGAAAACCGGGAGCAAAAAAAATAAGAAAGCACATATTTGTCTTAAATGAATTCCAAGGAGTATTTGTCTGTTTGATGATTAAGTGATCTGTGCTGTTATCACATCCATAATAATAGTGAGTGTGTGTGAAACAAAGACCCACAAAAACCTGGATCACTTCCAAATTCGACTCCTAGTGAACGATATTCGTAATCAAATCATATATAATGTAAATCTCTTCAAACCCATTGAACCGAATCCTAATTAAGTTTGACTTCACTTCACTCGCAAACAATATTAATATTTCAGGCAAAATGTCAGCTCAAACATCAGGATATAAAAGTTTCATTCGAATCAAAGCCAGCAATTTTTTCTTTCTTCTTATCCCTAGAAATTCTTGTTCTTTTACTCGAAAGCATCCAATAAAATGTTGGGAAACCATAAGAAACCATTCATTGATAGAAGAGTTAACAGAAAGTGAAGTGTTGTCTACTCTTGTATTCATTCAAACAAAATACTAAACAAAAAGAGCAAAAAAACAGATAATCTGAAGTGCATTATGTCTTTGAATGGTTATATACGAGCGCTCATAACACGCCCTAAAACTTCATTAGAATCGTGAGATTGAATGAGAAAATCAAATGAGAGGAAAATCTGTGAAAACCCTTGTATTTCATAATTGACTAAATCTTCGGAGAAGTGTAGAGACAGTATTAGGTCGAAGAGAGAGAGAGAGAGAGAGAGAGAGAGAGAGAGAGAGAGAGAGAGAGAGAGAGAGAGAGAGAGGAAAAAAGAGCCAAAACTTAGAGATTTAGTGTTCAGTTATTCGCTAACATTAATGAAATGGTGACACTAATTAAGATTTGCCACTTCTTGTGCTGCAATCAGTTGACTTTCAAGACTCTTATCTCAATACACTCATAGAAGTCATCTCCAGAACCAGAAGCCCAACACTGACAGCATTTACAACTCATGGTTGGCTGTTCTCAGTCTCTGCACAGTATCGTCGACAAAATTTTTGAGATAATTATGAGATTAGATAATTGAATCATTAGATAACATCACACAATACAATACAAAACACCACTGCTTTATATTTTTCATATGTTTCTGGATTTCCTCTCAAAACAAAACAATATTTTTTGATTCCGTTTCGTTGATATTCTGATTGACATTTGAAGTGAAGTTTATGAATGAATTGTTAAAATACTTTTTTTCCTTTCTATCAATTCGTTTGTGAGAATAAAAGCAAAGTTTGTTTTGTAGATAAGAACTATTGATTTTTCAATGTTTCAAACAATTTCTGTACAGCTATTCGAGGAAAATGAAATTATTTCAATAATTCATTCAATTTTTTGTTGCTTTGCATTTCTGGGTTGGAATTCATTAAATTCAAGTGAAATGAGTTTGAATTCATTTCCCATTCTGTGAGACCCACCTATTATTCAATTTAGAATCAATTTTAGGCAGACTTTTGTGCTTTACTTCTCTATCTATTCTGTCATTTCATGTTTTAGTCTCAAAACCAGACTTCCGGAGACTCACAGATAACACAATCATATATTTGGGTTATTTATTGTATTCTATGTATTCAAGAATTAAAAAAATCCACTTTTTGTGTAACTTTTTTTCAATATTGGAGATTGAAATCCGAAAAAATACAGTTTTAATGGAAAGGATTGTGAGGGCGACCATACATTCAGACATTCATACACTCAATCCATTCTGGAATTGAATGTAAAGACAGTAAGAAAAGGCATAGTCTCGAAAGTAGTCTTTTTTGTACACTATTCTCATGAGAGTTACTTTTTTGTGAAGAGTGAGCACAAAATTTAATCAAAAGTATTCGGATAATAATTCAAAATCAAATAACGATATTCTCATATCTGTTGTGTATATAAAACAATTTAGGGTTTGTTCGCTTCAGTCCTTCCTCTTCGTCAGTATTCACACATTTCTTGCTCTCGTATAACAAGTTTAACAAATTGTTTCAAATATACTGTCAGTCAGTTTGAGTTCATCTGTGAGTTGTGTTTTGGATAAGAGACAGCACAATTTTCTTATGTTATCCACTTTGCCTCCACTTATGCTTTCATTTTATTTTTCATTTCTTGTATTTCTTATGCCATATACTTCTGTATATTCTGTATATTCAAGAGTCCATAGATTCATATATAGAGGGAAAGCAAAACACTGACTGTTGTTTGAAGAAAAAAAATATTATTGAAAATACATTTTATTTATACTTTAGAAACAACTTTTACTTCAATAACAACACAACAGTCAGTGTAGAGAAGAGAAGAGAAATTTATTATTTTTATAAGAAAAAAGTCATAAATCATTGAAAAGCAGTCAATTTTTATTGCAATTTAATCGTTAACTTACACTCAAAATGGTGTGCCTTTCAAACAGAAATGATTCCCAACGAGATTAAAAAGTTTTAATGCATATTCTTACCATGTTAATACATATCGCACGGCTAGTATTTCGACTCAATTCTCAATTTTTTATAACATTTTCATGAATTTTAGTTTTAATAGTTTATTAGCACATATTCGTCAATTTCTTTGCTATTTCTTGGGCCCAAAATCATTATTCGCTCTCAATATGCTATTAATTCTTTTCATATTCTGTGCTCAGAATGCATTACAATAATGCCATTCATTGTAATGGATTCTGATTTTAAATTGTTTTCAATTCTTCTCAAAAGAGACCAAAAAAATGCACTCAAATAAAGAAAAAACTCGATCCGAACCAACAATTTGTCAGAAAATTCAAATTCCAAACTCAAAACCATTGCATTTATGATAATTGTTTGAAGAGAGAGAGAGAGAGAGAGAGAGAGAGAGAGAGAGAGAGAGAGAGAGAGAGAGAGAGAGAGAGAGAGAGTGAGAGAGAGAGAGAGTTGTAGTGAGTTATATGGGTGTAAGAGCACTGTCGAGAATTGAAAAATGGTTTCTCGAATCTTTTAGCATTAAATTTGATTATTTTTAAATTTCCAAGATCCGAGATTGTTCAAGATGATTCTTAATTTATTTATATTGTTTATATTTGTTTTGTTATTGATTGCTCTTAGACCAACAAGATTCTTGCAATCAAAATGGTAATCTTTCTCTTTTCAATTCCCTGTTTGTCAATGTTTTCGCCGAACTTCCTTTGAATGCTCTTGGCAGTTTTGTGAGCTACTATTGATTGTCTCTTTACGGAAATAGAAGTCTTCAATCTTTGAATTTAAAAAAACAAAAAACACTTTAATGCGTTATTTCGGGCGAATTGAGATTTGATTTCTCAAAAGGACTGATACGGAGTGAGTCCTCCATTAATGAAAGTAAATATTAGACAAAGCTATCAAAGAAATTGTTTTGAATTTATCTAAAGTTTTTGGTTCGCATTCCTTATTGTAATCGCTTTTTTCGATTGGCTCTTAGTTTTTGCTCAAAAGAAGAGATGACTATTATAATGATTAATAAAATAAATACTAAAGTGACTATTCCTTGGCTATTACCCAAATGAAACCGATATATTTTATAACCTCTTTGTTGTATAATTAGATTAGTTCTGAAACCTCTCGAATATATTAAATGTTAAAAATAGGCTCAAATTTCATCATTTCTTTCATGAAATCTATTCATTGGTTAAGTACTTAATTAAATTGAATTTTGAATATCTCTTCAAAACAGTATTAAATATATTAAAGATTATTATAATTAGTTTACCGGAGCTTTGAATAACTTATTTGAATTGGACTCAAAATCTCTTGACTTGAATAAGATATTGAAACAGAATAATATTATGGTACACAAATGTGGAGGGTCACCACAACAATTCTTTTGAATCTATAGAACTTAGCATAGCACTTAATATATCTAGTACCAAAATTGATAAATTGCTTAATATGAATATGAAACGTGATATCAAATAATAAATGATTCAATATTTCGACATCAAGCACAAAACTCAAGTTAAATTTATTGTACATTTGGAAGCCTTTGTTATTCTTGTTTATTTTGATTTATGAATATTTGTGTTTAGGATGAGTTCAATGAATAGAATAATGAATTTATTCGAGTAAAACAAAATCATAATCAATTATTGTCAGGATTAATTTAATTAGTATGCGGGTTAGTTCAGAATAATTTTAAACAAGATTATGTGGGTTTGAACTACTCTTACTCAACATGTTATTTTTAAATTAGGTTTCATAAATAGCTAATCAATCAATTTTGTAACTGATCCTTGTTTATTTTTCATTTAACTTATGTTATTCCTTTGAGCACTTTTTTATGTGAAAGTTTGAAGATGTTTTGAGAAAATCACCATAATATTCTTAATTTGGCCAGTTGAAAAATTAGAGTCTTCCTCGATTGTGAACTGAGTGAGCAATTTAAACGATTTATTTGGCGATAAAAACAATGTGTTAATCACATTAAAGCATAGCTTCAGTGGAAAACAAATAAAAAATTTTATATTTATTTTGTTCGCTGCAAAACATTTTCAAAATTGACTCATAAAAACACAACTCATACACAGAGAACACTATTTTAAACAGAATATAAACGCCAATAACAGAGAGAAGGGAAGAGTCAAAGAATTGACGATTTGGTCAAAGCGTTAGCTCTGTTTCAAAACAATTTTATCCTTTTTTCTAACTTTAGTTCACTTTTCTCTTCGGGTATTTTTGATGAAAAAGCTTAACTCGATTTCTTGTATTTACAGTTATATAGTATTCTCTTTTCCATCTATTTTAGCAGAGATTGAGAATAACTGTTCCCTCCGTTCATAGAATATATCGTTTGTTGAGTTAATGTAGTTATAAGTTATCTGTACTTACATTCAAAAGTCAACGAATCTGTGAATCTGTTTATTCGCATTAAATGCAGAAAATGTCTCTCTTTTTCTCCCAAAAGCTTTCAGTTATTTTATTTGAAAAATTTTAACCCTATTTGTGATTAATGTTCACATTTTAAAAGGAGTCGACATTTTTGAGCTCTCCTTTAATTATTTTACTTTCATGTATATTAAACAAACAGCTATGCAAAGAATCAGCAAGATCTTTCTCAGCTCAATCAAGTAGAATGCGTTTAGAATTGCAAACAAACCATTCATTTAAATACAGAACACATTTTTAAAAATATGTTTTGATTCTAGTCATCTTTTGTTTCATAGTTGAGTAATCAAATGCAAAATCATTGGTATTTAGGTCTTGATCCTTTCAAATTATTTTAGCCCTATTTCCAAATGATATCTTTATGGAAAGTAAGAAATATTTTTGGCGACAAAAGGCTTACGAATTCTTATTATTATATTTTGATATAAAGATGACATAAAACGTGTTTCTCTGGAATTTCTTTTCCTTAAGGATAGAATATTTTCGTTTCATTTTTGAACTTTAAATATACAAAAGACTTATTCCGACAGAAATAGAGGACAAAAATATTTCTTTCATTTAAATATTGATATTATTTGGGAAAAATGCAAATTTCATTCACCATTAAGATGTGCTCAATATTCAAATCATTTTTTACTTTTCAATAATTCAATTTAATGTGAATTATATTCAAATGAATTCATTTCTAACTAAAAGAATATTCCGCTACTTTAAAGTTGACTAGTTTACTAGAAATTCCTCGGCTAAATCTATTAGGAACACCTGATGGCCAAAGGAGGTATAGCCCAAATACCCCTGAGTTTTGAGTTCGGCTACACACTGAGTTGGAAGAGCTTGGTCATCAGTGGAACTATATGCTTATCACTTAAATATAAGACTTTATCCCTTTTACTATCTTTAGCTAACAGTGAATATCGTGTATCCGATTATTTATTTTAGGAATTCCTCTAATGATTTCACTGATATATAACTATTTGAATAAATTGAACGCAAAAATGTTTATAACAATTATTATTCATAAATGTGTTTATCGGCGAATATGTTAATTAGATTGGAGTAAGAATTTGAATAATTTGCTCATTAGATGTGTTTTGTCAATCGATAAGACCAAGATTATTGCATAAATAGACTAAAACTACATTTTTACTCGTTTATTTTGAATCACTTGAGGCCTGATTTGAAGTAATCCTTCAATTCTTAAGAAAAGGTTATCTCAAGAGCTCAATAAAGTGTTTTAAAAGACACAACTTGTAAGAACTGGTAATAGGGATGAGCACACATTTATTGGCTTTTGTTTCGTTCGGTCCCTTAAAACTGTTTGAAATCAAATGAAAGCCAAAAATGTTTCGCTGAATAAGTGTTTCTCATTTCAAACTTACATTCAATTAGAGCCTAAACTTCGTCTTTGAATTCTATTGCAAGAACTGATTCGAAATCAATAAATGATTAGTACTTGGATTTGATGGCTATTGATGAACAGAATCGCTTTATATCTTGTGCAAGAATAGTGTATAATTTGGCCAAAAGTAAACACTTGGCGTTTGCATTGATAAGAAAAATAAGAATTTTGGGCCTAAAAGAAGGCATTTCATTGAATTTCATGAAAATTTTGTGAAAATCAAATTTTATTCTTATTTTTGCTCAAAAGGTTTGGTTCAAAAAAAAAATAGTAAAACTTTTATCGAGGAAAACATTTTTTATTCATTGGAAGTATATTTTGAGTGAATTATCATTTGAAACGATACCTGACTATTGAGAATGGGCTCAAAATTATGCAATACTTGGAAAGTGTTAGAAATTTTTGTTAAGATTAACAAAAAGAAAGGAACAAATTCTATGAATGACTTAATAATATTTCACTTAAATCTATATATTATTTATTCAATGAAAAAATTACTTACTATAAAGAAAGTGAGTCTTTACTAAAAGTGAAGTTTAGTTTAGTTTAGTTTATAAATAATTATTTTCTACTTTACCACTAAAAGGCCTCTCCATTAGAGCCAAGAACCCATAACAAGTGAACGCCATTTAGTAAATTATTACCATTTTCTTTGAGACCCAAATTTACTGTTAACTTAATTATAGAGAAATTTTTATACATTTATTTCTAAGTGAATACCCATTCAGTGGATCTCAGAATAGAGTTGAAAGAACTTTCAGCCAAATCTATACCGGAATTACATTTGAATTAAATATTAAACTAATGTTTAATCAAACGAATCGCTAGATTTTCACTTAGGAATAGCTGAGAACACAGCACTACAAACGCCTTTCCCTAATAACTCAATATATCACTCTTACACTTCTTTACAATCCATACTACATTATTATTATTGTACTGTATTCCATACTGTATTATTCCTCGTCTTATGTAATGAGAAATTTGTTTAATGAGAAAACTTTTAATATTATTGTTTGAAAAATATTATTATTAAAAAAGATTAACAAAACTTTTGTCAAAAACATGATTTTAATGAGTTTTACATTCAAACCAAAACTTTAAAATTTATAGAAATCTGAATATTGTGCACAAACTGTCGGTTATGTCCGGAATTTCGGTTCAATTGTAGAATATTTTTCATTAAAATTTCTTAAAACTAAAAGCATAGGAAATACTCAGCCCTACCATAAAATTTGAAGACTCGGCACAACTTTGCTTCAAAACTTCTATTTTTAAGATTTTGCTAAAACATTACATAATTTTGAGCTTAAATTCAATTAATTAGTAAACTTAGTGCTCAATCACGCGATTGGTCATATAGCAAGCTAACTTAGCCAATACTAAAAAGTAATTATTTTTGTTGTTCGTTGAGATTATTATTAACTCGATTTGAGAGAAGGAAAAAAATCGTTCAAAACTTCATTATAGATCAGGAGCTCTGCCTTTTGACCGATTATATCAAATGATAGCTCCATTGCAGAGGCAAAGGCTCTGTTAGAGCCATAATTCCACTTCAATTGACACATTGTTTCGTTATATCAGATCCAATGAATTGGATTCGTTTATAGCTTTAGGCAAAGGGCTAAGTATTGAATGCCATTGACTGCCAAACATCACACAAATGCCAATGAATTGTATTTTGCGAAATGTGTTTGTTTTCCATCGTTTGTGTCGTCAAATCTGTGTTTCACTAAAAGTTTTATTCTTCGCGAATAAAATGTTTGTCTATTTCTCTGAGTTTTTATTATTCTTTCAAAATGAAAGACAATATCTATAAAATAAAAATGGATTTTCTTTTATTACCGATCAATACGAACGTGAAAAGGCATTAAATGGTTCGCTCCTTTAGAATAATGTTTTTGATCCGTTGTGAAAGCAACCAGGCGATTATTAATCAAAATCACCTTTTTCAGTCTAAATTGGCCATTATTTTTATGACCAATTATTCAAATTAGTCAAACGAGACATGTCACTTTTTGCTTAAAAGTGCCATCAAATTATGTAATTGAGAATGTACAATTTCTATTTAATTCGGCAGTTTTTTTTATTGAAGCACTTTAGTCGATTAACTCAATTTTCCACTCAAGGTAATCTTGGCTGAAAATATTCGATTTTCTAGTGATTTATCGCAATTGTTGGCAATAAATCTGAAAAGTCCGTAATTTTCACACAGTCTTCACCATAAAAGCCAATGCATTTGATACGCCTCAGAGCCTGGCTTTCCCTTCACTCATATTCTGGAGTATAAAGAGTTTATGTGTGTCTCTGAGCAGAAAGTGTTATATTTTTGTCAATTGCATCGCTTCCACACATTTCTCATTATATGGTCATTATTGTCATCGACTTTACGCACAATATTATACTTTTTTCATCCATTTTTCACACCTCTCTCTCTCTCTCTCTCTCTCTCTCTCTCTCTCTCTCTCTCTCTCTCCCTCTCCTTATCCCTCACCACAACATACAATATGATATCGAAGAAGAGTTTTTCTCTCATTATATGTATTAATAAATGTTTTTTTGTCGCACCAGAAGTCACATGTATTTGACGTCTGAAAAAACATCACTTAATTGTTAACTTAATTTTTTCGGACAAACCATAGCATGAGATCCGTCTTTCAATGAGATATTTGCGAACAGACATTAAGTTCAGTTTTTTCTTCGCTTCCATTCTTCTGATTTAGGCGTCTGTTGGCGTCAATTAATTTTAATTGTAGGCATCAATTGTTTCACATATGAAACCCCAGAGTGACTACCAACCAGAAAAAGGGAGCGGGTAATTTTTTCGCCTACTTTCCACATAAATAAGTCATTCATTCTATGGTTTGATTGAATCGAGAAAATAATTACTGAATTAAATGAATATTGAGTTTAAGGTTTTGACAATAATTGGCAAAAAATACATCAAAAACGATACAAAAGGGACTCAATTAGTTTGAATGAAAGCGTTTAATTGAAAAATCGATTCCAACACCCATTCAGTCAATGACTTCGAATTGATTTGAATTTCAATTTCAAAAATATTTCTGCCATTTATTTGGGAGAGAAATAAGCAAAACAATAGAGTAATTAGTTATTCAACCAATGATTTTCGCCGAGATTTCAATTAATCTTCAAATTGAATGTCAAAATATTTTTGTTAATTTCAAGTTTAATGAGAAAAGTAATTAGATTTCAATAAATTAACCGAAAAATGCTTTGAATTAGTTATGATTTCTAATCCAAAACGACATTTCAATTACAGCCGAAGGACTTACTAACGAACAAAAGACTATGAAATTAATGCAACTCTCGATATTAGCTGACGAGGAATCGGAACCGGCTATTCATGTAGTGGCTGAAGAACAGGTAATACTACATACTTATCAATTATGAAGCATGCTTATTCATTATAAATTAGATTAGCGTACATAGAACTGAAATTCTCATTTGTTTCCGTTTAATTGATTGCTGACCTGTTTATTGTGTTTGTGTGTGTGTTCATCATACCTGTCCTCTTAGGGTAAAGCTGTACTTCCGTGTAATGTGAGTCGGCCTCACAACGACTCCATTGATCTGATACTATGGTTCAGAGGCGACGCCGAGACAGCGCTCTATTCTCTGGACGCCCGAAAAGCAAATGGAATACAAAGAGCCAAACACTTAGTGAGTGATGATCTGAGCTCTCGTGCCTACATTGACATCACCGGAAAGTAAGGATTGCGCCCAAAATTATTGCCAAACATTAATTTCTTGTCAATTATATAACAGTTGTTTTGCTTCGAGTGCTTTGACTTTTGATACGAATTGATTGCATTGCTTTCGATGAATGCTTTGAAGGCATTCTCTCGTCATTAGTATATCAATGCGTTTAAACAATATTTCAAATTACGAATTAATGTATTTATAGAAAAAATGTACATTTTATGCAATTATCAAAATGAGTGACATATCATTCGACGATAATAACAGATGTAAAGAATATTCTGAATGTTTGAAATGCAATCAAATTTGACGCCAGAGGTGTTTCCCTAAAACGCTGACAGTATTCACGATTAGAATTTTTTATTGCATTTTATCCCATTCTGTCGGCTCTTCTTTGTGTAAATTTATTGCAAGTTTATACACATCCAACAAAAAATTCCTTAAATTTTATCTTTTTCTCAATGAGTAATGACAATGAGAATAGGGTTAGGATTTGAATCCCAGAATATTTTATTCTCAGCAATTTTTTTTGTATTCAATTTATCTGCAAAACAATTATAATAATTGTTGTAATAAAAGATACTTTCAAAATATAATTGGATTTTTGGGGATTCAGTCCACTGATAGCGTTAATAATTGAAAATTTTTTCATTTAGCTCTCCATTCAACAAATTTGACAAGAAGCAAATAAAAGCCTCATTTCTCTTTAACTAAATTATTGGCATTTTTTTAGAGGATTGAGTGAACAAAGAGTTTTATTAGATTGCACAGGCTAACAAAATTTCAAATTTTATCAGGAATTCCTTTTGACAATAGGCTTTTATATTTTGAAAGATGAATCTTTTATTCATCTCCTGGTGGAATTTTTTCACTAACTCAATCACAAATTGAATCAATGAATTCTCATGAATTGAATTTCTTTTTCAATAGAAGAGGTTTACGTATTTTTGTTCTTGCTCTTTTCAAACTTTTGAGTTAGACATTCAGAGATAAGAATTCAAAAGTAATAATTTAGAACAATTTTTGCAAATGTTGTTAAGGTAAAAAAGCATTTTCCAAGAATGCATTTTTTTTATTTGCCATTCAATTGAAACACTTTTAAACAAATTCCTTTCAAAATCAAAGAAAGAAATTCAAGTAAAAAATACTTTTCGATCAATTGATTTTATTATAGGAATGTCGCCCTCTTCACTCCGGGGCCCGACATGCCTGTCCTGTCATACATATTATGTATTGTCTAGTGATCCACCACTTGAGAGAACTTAAAGTTTCGATACAATAATATTGATTCGCATTTTAAACTATCAAAGCATAAGAATTTGATTTTTTATGGAAACGAAAAGAATTTATTGAATATATTTTAGATTCTTTTGTCTCAATTGTCTCCGATCTTTCAATTTTCAGGCCAACAGCTCTGGTTGTGGAGTCAGTGAAGGGTAAGCCCTCTTCTTAAACATAAATAATACAACACTTATAGCTCTGCTTCACTCAAATCTCAATATATCGACAAAAATGTTTTGAGAAAATTATCACAATTTTTCACACAATAGTTGTTAAGTGTTGTGTCTGTCCTCACAATAGTTGTCAGTTTAAATCTGTAGCAATAAATCAATTATTTTTAATTTCGATAATAAATATTTGTTTTGATCTTATTTTTCAACATTTCATTTTTGATTCACTATTTCTGTCCAAACGATTTCCGATTCATTTTTCATAACTCTTTTCATATACACAACTATTAACAGTATTTTCAATAAGGAATTAATCAAATTATTGTTTTTATTAAATGTCAGAACTGGCTATTAGTCAATAAAATCAAAACAAAAATCATATCAAAACTATTTTTCAAACTTCACGATAGAAATCAATTAATTGATTTTTCAATGAAGTCATTTCTCTTCTCTAATATGCAATTCATATCATTAGCCGCCGATATCGGAGAATACAAATGTCGGGTAGACTTTCGAAAGGGACCGACACAGTACAGGACCGTTCACCTCGACGTAATCGGTATAAACACATATAACACTTCAATTATAGTTATTCGGCATTTGTTTGACTCGTTTTCTTTAATCATTATTTTGTTGTCTCTAATAATCTTTTAGTGCCTCCAAAGGAAGTGATAATAATGGATGAGTATGGCCAGAGATTGCGTGATCCGGTCGGTCCCTTCAACGAAGGCGCTCATCTCACTGTGATTTGTGAGGCTGAAGGCGGTTAGTAACCAGTACATTTTTCTACTCAATTCAATATTTCATATAAGTGTTTTTTGAAGCCATATAGCCTTGTATCTTTTATCAAAGAGATATTTATTCTAATATGACATGATTCAAACTTAAATTGATATTTTAAAATCAATTTTTAATATCAAATGAGTTTAATTTACTCCTTCTAATAATATGAAGCCCTTGCATGTACAGAATAAATGCAGTCCAGAAGAATTAATCCTTTGAATACCAGAAATAACTTTATTTAAGTGAATTAAGTGAAGTTTGTGAACGGTTTAGTTCTGGTAATTTAATTTTCAATTGATTTTTGTAATCAATTCCTCTGAAAGCTAGAGATTCTGAAATATATTTTCTATGATTTCATTTGTATTTTATTGAGTTTTCTATAATTTTTGTCATTTTTGTATTCATTACTATCGAATGACTGACCATTTCTTTCAACGAATCCCAAAGAGAATGAAATTTATGTTAAGAAAGAAAAGAAAACTTTAATAAAACATAAATTTTTGCTGAATTTGTGTTATTCTCAATAGAAATGTATTTATAAATAAATGTAAGAATTTATTCGAAATCTCGACAAAAGTTAAGTCAAAAGAAAAAGAAAAGCACTACAACTCAGACATTAGGCTGTGCTGTGCTGTGCTTGAGTAGTCGCCGTTTGATTTGATGTCACGACGATCTTTTGGCTCTGATTCACTGAAACTATTGTATTTTCGGCATTAGATTTCTCTTGAGTTTCATTTTTCACTTCAGTCGTCGTCTGCTTTGTATTGTTTGCGTCAATCGACTGACCATTTTCTGATTGTTCATCTAATCTGACGGACAACTCCTTCACTGGACTCTTTGGAACTTCGGTTTTCACAGAACCATTTGGTATGCCTTTTGGTTTTGAGGTCGACCTCTGAATGGACACAATTCGCGAATTATTTTGATTGTGGATAACCACTGGTTTGATAATTCCTGGTGAACCCGACTCTATTGATTGTGACGAATCCTCTGACAACTCTTCACAACACCAGCACATAAACCATATTATGATAATGAGGAGCACAACCGACACCACAATAGTCACTGGAATGCCTACACTTTCAATCACTTTACAATACTTGTCTTTCGCTGAATTATCTTCAAATAGAAAATTAATTTGATTTAAGTCTCGAAAGTCACAAAAAATCAATTCAATTACAAATATGTTCGAAGAGGAGCTCTTCAGCTGATATTCTATCCACTGATGATAGCACACAATAAATCGCTAAAAGATTTGCAGACATTATCTGATTTACTGCAGACTTAATGAGAAACTAATCGCAAATTCAGTTAACTTTATATTTAATTTTTTCACAATTTCTCGTGAATACAATTGTTATTTAGTTTATGGAAAGATTTTCTTCACATTCTTTGCATCCAATGGTTGTAAGTGGAGATCAAAATTAAAAACTAAAATTGAAAGCACTTTAAATTGAATGAAACACTCTCTTTGATTGACAATTGAATAAATAAAATGTAGGCTTTTGTTGATAACTGTATTGAGAGACTAATTGTGTGTAATGTTTGACTGAATAGGAAAACCGCGTCCGACTAT
Source organism: Fuscozetes fuscipes (assembly GCA_034702105.1). Taxonomy (NCBI): domain Eukaryota; kingdom Metazoa; phylum Arthropoda; class Arachnida; order Sarcoptiformes; family Ceratozetidae; genus Fuscozetes; species Fuscozetes fuscipes. Next base: position 21,347 of record JAQGCS010000274.1, read on the forward strand.
CCGCTGGTTTAAAGACAATCAACCGCTGGACGACTCCTGGATTGTCACTCCTCAGGGAATCGTACGAAACGAATTGGTCATAACCCGTCTCTTACGTCTGGATCACAAGTCTCTGCTTACATGTCAGGCCTCTAACTCTAATCTTACAAAAGCAGTGACGGCGAGCATCACTTTAGAACTAAACTGTAAGTCAAAGACTGAGCGGACAATCACTTTACTCCACAGCCATTTCTTACTCACTTTTTTATGGCGTTTTTCACTTTATTATACTTTTCTTTACTCTGATTCGCATTTTTTCGGACGATTGAAGACCTCTTCACATGAAAATTGTTTTTTCAGTCCTACGCTCTGCCTATTCTCTTCCCTAAACCATAATGTCGTATATAAAGTAGCACACACTTGACTGATGACCAAAACTCTCTCTCTCTCTCTCTCTCTCTCTCTCTCTCTCTCTCTCTCTCTCTCTCTCTCTCCCTCTCTCTCTCTCTCTCTTTGGTATAAAATTTCAAAGAATGAATAATTTTGTTGTCATTCATCACACCTTTTATTCAGTGATAAATCAGTGCATTTCTGTGTGTTTGCTATCGTATTCTCAAAGTTCTGGTACTTTTAGAGTTTGCATTCATTTCTCATCGATATCTCAATGCTATCGCTATTTGAGTGGAGTCTACACTTAAGAGAATATTCTGAGCAACTTATGAATTCAATCATTTCTTTTTTTGTTCCATATTTTGCTCGTTTAAATTGTCTGATAGAATAAAATATGGAAAACATATCATTATTTTCGATTTTTCCAATAATATTATTTTTCATTCAATAGTAAGAAAACAATGAATCCTCTGTTCATTAAAGTGAACCAAATTTGCTTAAAATAAAATAAGGAAATGTTTTGATTCCTATTAATCAAACTCTAATAGTCTTTTTCCAGACATTTGATTCTAATAATAAATTTTGCTTTTATTTTGAAATCTTCTTTGATATCCCTTCGGATATATTCAATCAATTCTCTTAAGAAATATAAAGAGTGAGTAATTTTAAGTCTTTTAGAAATTTTCCATTCCTTTAAAACTTTACAACTCTGAGGAATACATGGGTTTTGTTTTCAATGACTCTCTTCTTATAGAACATTGATTTCCAGTTATCCCTCATTTGGTACATAAAATGGGTTTTAATTGATTTGTTTCGTATGAATAGTGCGTCCCTTAGATGTGAAGATCACAACAGTTCACAGACCGCTGTTAGCCGATCGAAAAATCGAAGTGACCTGTGAGTCGGGGGGCTCCAGACCTCCCGCACTTGTCACCTGGTGGAAGGGCTCCAAACGATTGGCCCATATAACCGAAGATATTAGTAAAGATGAAAACCTAACTATAAGTACTGTCCACTTCATGCCTACCATCGAAGACAACGGAAAGATACTTTCCTGTCGCGCAGATCACTCAGTGCTGCCCGACTCAGCCCTCGAGGACTCGTGGATTCTGGATGTCTACTGTGAGTGGAAATAAGCATTTTATGAGTCAATAAGAAATGAAATTTCAAATAAAGTATTGATTTTTGTCGATCGAAATGTTGTTTCCTATGGCTGTCTATATAAAGAATATTCTGTGCAAACAGAACAAGAGTGTCACAAACTTGACTTAACCCCAAAACAGGCGAACAAATGACATGACTTCTGTAAATGATATGCTTTGGAAGTCTGGCAAAACTAATCCTTTGCTCATTCAGAGATCAAAACACAATAAGAGGAAAGCCGTCAAATAAGATGTAATCCTATTCTCTGCTATTATTTACATTAAGAGTCGTCATAATCCTTATGTTTGCATAAGTCTTAGATCCAGTTTTCTTGACATTAAAGGCTGTCATTCATTACAGACAGAGCTCTCGTTTGTGATATGCTTTTGACTCAAATTGACTTTAACTCAAATATCAAACGATTCTCATTAATAATAAAATTAATGTTTTATTGGCTCTCATTTACAGATCACATCTCAGAACTAATGATTTATTTATTTAAAAGCACTTCTCTTTTGGCTCTGATTCTGAAATCTTATCTCAAGATTATTATCAATAAATGAATAATAAGGAGAGAATAAAATCATAATTTTTTATTTGTTATCTAATGTCATGCTTTTCATGAAAGCCAACGATTTTAGATTCCATACCAAACACATTCAAAAATCCTTTGAAAGCACAGAATAATCAATTCGTGTGTTCAAAACTTTTGATAAATATTTAAATACTTTGCTATTTGTTTGACAGATACGCCGCGCCTCTCGGTATCGTTGGGCGCATCCATACACCACGACCAGGTCCGGGAGGGCAGTAATGTGTCGTTTGAGTGTCATGTTGTGGCCAATCCGCCCGTATCTGAGATCGGGTGGAAATACGAGCAAAAAAGTCTCACTAATAATGTGAATAATGTGTTGATTACTGCAAACACTTTAGTTCTTGCAAAAGTTGTTCGACAAAACTCTGGTAAATACCGGTGCGTCGCCGCCAACGCCGAGGGAGAGGGAGAGAGCGATGACATCAATCTTAAAGTTCTCTGTAAGTAATCAAAGAGTCATTTATTCAAATCAATACATTATTTCTTATTTAACAGACGCGCCGGTATGCAAACCCGACCAAAGGACAGTATTCGGTGTGGCCAAACGTGAGCCAATAAAAGTGCCTTGTGAAGTGGATGCTGACCCGCCTCAAGTGACCTTTAGATGGAGTTTTAATAATAGTTTCGAAGTGATGGCAGTCAAAAACTTTATCAGTGCTAAGACCCGATCCATAGCGACATATGCGCCCAGAACTAAGTATGGTTATGGTGAGCTCTACTGTTGGGCTAAAAACAGAGTTGGCGAACAGTCCGAGCCCTGTGTCTTCACTGTGATACCGGCCGGACCGCCACAACCAGTGCGCAACTGTCTGGTAGGCAATCAAAGTACTGACGGACTTATAGTGAAGTGCGAGCAGGGAGAGGACGGAGGCCTCGAACAACAGTTTTATTTAGAAATATATCAGTCCGAAGACGGACAGCTCCAGTCTAACTGGACTTCTGTTAAGGCGCCGGTCTTTGAAGTGACCGGACTTCCAATCGCCACCAGTTTTGTGTTAGTGCTGTACGCGGCCAATCCTAAGGGCCGCTCTAATTACGTCACTCTCACCGGCTCTTCAGCCAAACCTCTAATTAGTGATGACTTCAGTTTAGGAGTACTTCGTATGTATTCTGACATTAAATCCGTTTACAAAACTCTAATAAGTTTACTAAAAATTATTGATATTTCTGGTGAACATAAACTGTCGTAAAGGAACTCCCTTTTTGTCGAGCAATGAGTTCCAAGAATAGAATTGTTTTTTAGTCATAAAATAATCTCTGGTTTGCATTAAAAATATAATTAATGTCATAATATTTTTTTTATGTCTCGTTTTTACGACCATTCAGTTTAAGAGTAGAGAAGTACTCAATGTTTTTGATTTTTATACTCTTATTCTGTGTCTGGTTTTGAAAATAGATTTGCGATAATTAAGTTCCAAAATAAGAAAACCTTTTTTGCCTTCATTTCCAAGAATTTTCAGAATTTATGATTTAAGAGACAAAACATTGAGTGAAAACATTAATTAAGTCTAATTGAAATGTTTTATTTACTCAAACGAATAGATTGTATCTTAATTACAAATATTAATCATTTTATACTTCTTTTATATTTTTATTCCATTATTTTTGATTAAAAATAAGAATTTTTAAATCCCTTTTAGAAAAATCAATTCGGTTTATAAGAGGATCTCATTTATAATATTCTCCTCTTTTTCACTGAACAAATATTTTAGACATGTTGTTTAATGAAATTTAGATGATGATTTTGTTAAGAGAATGTACCTTGCCATTATTCTAGCAAAATTAATCTCAAATCCTAATCAATTATTGTTGAAATTCTTTAATTGCGAACAGAATTTGGGTTAAAGCCTGTGATATATATCTTGATATCAGTGGTCGGCTCACTAGTGATAGCGGCGACTGTTATTATCGTCATTTCCAGAGTAAAGTCCATCGATCAGAATAAAGGTTTGTATTATTCATATTTGCAAAGAGAATTGAATACTAAAATGATTAAACATTTGCTTCAATTCTATATAAACTTGAATTACAATCGAAAAGCAATTCTCTGTTCACAAAAGTAATTCTAAACGAAAGTTAATAAAAGTTATTATTATTTATCAGACAAAAGATCGGTTGGAAACTGAGCTTAACATTAATGTTGTCTAAAAATATTAGCAATGAAAGAGTCAGTCAGTTCTCTGTTGTAGTCATCACTCATTTTATAGCTTCTGATAAAAAAAAGTTTTTGAGTCAATATTTTCTAATATTAGCGAAAAATTTGATTAAAAGGTTCGCGACATAACTCTTCATCACAAGGAGGGAACTCCGACTCTAAGAACAGCATCAGTGATGAGACAAACGCTGAGAACACCAGACGCTGTGTCCAAAACGGCAATATTAGCGGCGCTCAGAGTAAGTCATCCATTAATTTGAATTAAATATTGATTTCAAATACCATTTGAGTCTCGAATATATCATAAGAAAAGGCAAAAACTATTAATAATATTAAAATCGTTAACAGAGTTATGGAAACTGTTTTTTGTTTGCTTTTCTATAATACACTTTCTATTAATGAAATTACTTTCTAAGCATACATTCAATGACTCGATTTTAGACTTAATTTTATTAATTTTTTGCTTTTGTTTCGCCGAAAAGTGGGAACACTTTATGTCAAAGCCTTTGATGTGATCGATGGCATCGAAGGCGCAAACGTCGACGTTATTCCTGAGTGCTGGGACCAGAATATTAACCGGGATAAGTATGAAATCATCGAACAAAATTCTACATCAATAAGCGAACCTCACGTCACCATCGCTTATGAACAGGTAATTAATTAATTCCTATGCTATAGATTTTAATTACACACTTTTGTCAATACATTGATTGACGCAAACGTTTCAATGCTTAAGACATTCAAACAATTTTATTGGCATTTCTGACAAATTCTTATTAAGTAATAGAATTTTACTTAATTATATTTCATTCATAACTTCAACGTTTAATAAACTTTTTGACATTTCTTTTAATAAATAAGAACTAAATTTTGTCGACACGAATAAACTTTTTATTTAGTGATGAAAACCATTAATTAGTGTTTACTCTACTCATTGAATGACAACTTTTAATATCTTGTGACATAACTCTTTGATCTAGCAATTGATATCGATATATAGTAAATATTTTTGTCTCTTACAAAAAATCTAACAACTCTTTGATAGTTTGTTACAATGGTTTGACATAACCTTCAGAAACAGTTGTAAAGAAAAGTTTTATTTTTCATTTCTATTTCTAATCCCAATCTCTTTATGTGTGATATGACAGAGACGTACCCCAGAAGGCGATGCATTTGTCGAACGGATAGCCAACGATTGGATAACAAACGGGTCGTCATTACAGGCGAATGACTACAAGAAATTGAATCGTTATTTAATGCCTCCAAACAATGTTTCAATAGTTGGCGAACAGACTATTGTTATGACTGACGACGAGACTATCTGTTCGGAAACGCCACTAATGAATGGCATATATTTCACTTCTTTTACATCGAATGTAAGAAAATCAATGAATGTATCAATTAGTAGGGGATGTGCTTCGAAGGGATGCCCATTATATCAAACCATTTAATGCTCACATCAATAATAATGGACAGACTTTTAATCAAAAACTCATAGTTCTGTCTCTAATTATAATTAATAACCAATTTTATATATGTATAAAGATTAGCCTTCAAAGGAACTAGGCCAGGGATGCCCAAGCTTTTCGGCTCTATGGGGAGGGTATAGGGGGTGGTTGATGAAAATTTTTCTAGAGGGGGGATCTAGGGGGTAGTAAAATGGCGGACGGAAGTGCGTAAAATGACCGGAAGTCGGCCATTTTGTCTTAAATTAGCTATT
>JAQGCS010000275.1:0-27271 GCA_034702105.1 Fuscozetes fuscipes
ACTCATTATTGTTAGCGCGCGCATACCTGTGCTGAACACAAGCAAACTTTTTGGAAATAAATACTGTTCTTATCTTAGTTTAGTTTCCTAATAATTAAATGTGATAATTATGAGTGATTTTCCACTATTTTCCAAAGTCTCCATAAACAAACATGATAATTCTAATTTAAGCGTGAATTTCATAGATTTTTATTTTCTATATTAGATAAAATTGGAAGAAAACACAACTTGTTTGGGATTTTTCATTAGAAGAGGTTTTGAATCAAAAAAATATTAAATCGATTCCTTCGAACACTTGACATTGGATTACATAAAACATTCAATTAATGAACTGATAGGTCCTTACATTGACTTATGTTTAGATTTGATGATAAACCCGAAGAACAAAGTCTTCGTTTAAGAAGGAATTGACTTCTAATCGATGGCAAAAATCACTTCCAATAATTGACAAGTGATTGAATTTTTCTCTGCTTTTTATAACACATATAAATATGAATCGAATGATGTGCTTATCGTTTATTCGTTGATTATCCAGATGTTTCTGAAATGTTCTGGTAATTCACAATTACTTCTCTCAAGTCATGTAAATCAATATAAAAGAAGTTTTCGTTTCGATTTCTTGTTAAATAATATTATATTTAAAATTTACTTGTTATAATTGATTTCGAATCATTGTTACAGTTTTGTTTTAAAAATGAACTTTCCTAAAAAGTTGTTATTGTTTTTGAAAAAACGTTGGCGAACAGCGGTGCTAGTCCTAACCCCTCTCATTTTACTTCCATTGATCACAACTATATCAACACAAGAATCAAGATGTGCATACGTTGTATTACTCATGGCAATTTTCTGGGCCACAGAACCCATACCACTACCGATCACAGCATTAACACCTGTTGTTCTGTTACCTTTGTTAGGACTGTCGTCAACAGAGGATGCCTGTGCACCATTTCTTAAAAGTATGTCAACTTATATGTTGTATGACAACTTGTACTTTTTCAACTTTATTCAAATATTTTATTTGATTCGAACAAATATCCAATTATTTCAAAATATTTTATATTTTATGATTAGATATTGTTTTTGTTTTCGACAAAACCTTATTTACATTTTTCTATTTGTGTCACAATTCCTAAGAAATAGTTATCGATTTGTCTGCACTTCATTTTGAGTACTTTAGTATTGAAGGCATTCAAAACCATTTACACTCAACTTTATTTAAGTTCACCCTCTACACTCTACTGTATAATTGCACAAGAACTAGCTGGCCCAACTTGGGACCTATATTAAAGTATAGGGTCAAGTCAACTTTACAATAGCTTTTCTAAACTTCTATAGTATTTCAAGTGTTTAAGTTCACAAAATTTTCAAAATGTAGTAAAGATTGAAAATTGTCAAGCCCCATTAATAAGGATGATAAGCATGATAAATCTTTTTCAGCCATTTAGTAGCTTAATGTTTTACGAAGCTGAATATAAATTAAATTGATGATAAACTGAAATAATTTAAGTTAAAGTAATATAATTTGAGGCATAATTTGCTAAATTTTGCACCAAATTTGCGGATTTGAATTTGAAAAACTTATGCAAATCATACAAACATGAACATGTATATAAACATGAAGTTCCGTACGAAGTGTGAATTTAAACTAACTTTGTAATGAATATAAAATATACTGAATCATTCTCAACACTTTCTATTATTGATTTCAAAACTAAACTCATAATGCAAATAATGCACTCGATTTTATTTCGACGATATGTTTAATTTTAATTTATTTTATCGTTAGTATATTTCTAATGAAGTTTGCTTAGAATTGATTCAGAAATAAATTTTCTATGAATTTCTTAATTTCTATGTATAACAGTCATCATTATTGTGATTATTATTTCATTATTCACCAAATGTTCAGACAATCTTGAACACTTTTAATGTTTTTTGATCGTATTGAAGTGCCTAGTATAAAAAGGGCTATCCGGATATAACTGATTTGTAATCTAACCGATAAATAATATGAACTTGATAAATAAATTGGCAAAAGTTTTCTGGCTTGCGATTAGTTGTACATATCGGTTATGTATTTTTTGCACTTGATTAAATTAATATCTTATATTTTTTGATATAAAGGTAATAACATGCTGTTTGTGGGATGTCTGGCACTCGCACTGGCAGTTGAAAAGAGTAATCTTCACCAAAGATTAGCGTTAAAAGTATTACTAGAAATCGGGACAGAATTCCAATGGCTTTTATTAGGGTTTATGCTGACCACTATGTTCCTGTCAATGTGGGTGGTGAGCACAGCCACAGTTGCAATGATGTTACCCATTGCTGACGAAATCCTAAGCCATTTGTTTCCCGACACTAACATAACAGAAGATCGAAAGAAACTGTTGACTGATTGCCAAATATCTATAGACAGCATTCAATCAAAGACCTCAACAAACACTGCATTTGACGAACAAATCAACTTAAAGGACAAAAAGAAATTGAGTAAACTATTATATCTGAGTATAGCTTATTCGGCAACATTTGGAGGCGCCAGCACTCTCACATCGAACGGACCCAATATTATTATGAAATTCATTCTCGAAGAGTAAGTTTGACAATAAAGACAATCTGAAGAAAGGCTTAATACAAACATAAGAATTGATTTATTGATAGTTAATTTATAGTAAGGACTCGATAATTTAGTTCCAACAAAATTTATGAAAGACTGATCGTATGAATCAATTGCTAATCAATTTGAACCTAAAATTAATCAATCAATTGAAAAGACCATTAAATTCTAAACTAATTCGTCTGATAATTATTGTATGAAATTCTTCTCACGTTTTTGTCTATTAATGATAAGTTTTGTCTGATCTGAAGGACAGTCAGCTGTAATGATTAGAGGGATTGACTCTCCAACACAATACGAGCTGTTAATGAATTTTTTCTGCGAACAAATCATCTCAAATGTTAATGACTTTGTCTCAAAGAAAATATTTAAGGAATTACCCCATAATTATAGCCTCCACTCAATGAAAGCTTTTCTCTAAATGAAAGTCAAGAATAGTTTTTTTTAAGTTTCTTTGAGACCCAGACTTGAATTTCCAATTTCTTACTTTGATTTCATTATTCCCAGATTACAATCGAATTCAATTCAAATAATTTATATTCAATTTATGGCTCAAATTTTATTCTAGGCTTATAGTAAATAACAGATCTCAGTCTATCTATGTAATTTGGTTCAATGAATAATTCAAAAATGTCAAAAATAGGTTTTAATGAGCTATTGTGAGATCCGGCTAATCCTGCTAAAATAAAGGAAAGTTATCTATTCTTCATAACCTTTTAAGTTTTTCAATGACCTCTTTATAAGAAAGCTAAGGTATATATATATATGTATTATATTTTGGATATTATCGGAACCCTTTTTAATACAAATTTAGTTAATTAAAGAGAGGGAAGAATTTGATACAAAGAGTTATTCGCAAAATAATAATAACTCACAATTAACTAAAATTGACACAAATATGAAATAATGATTTTCAGTGCATTTCATAAATTTTTATAATCTTTAATAACAATAATTCATATTTGATTGCAAACAGAATTTATGAGAATCGTGACCCAGTTGACTACGCTAGCTGGTTTGTGTTCGCCGCCCCCTTCACTATTTTAATAACACTGATTTGTTGGCTTCTCTACAAATTCATATTTTTGAGGTAAAATTAACTTCAAATTCATGTATTCAAACATTTTTTCCCCAAATTATTTTCGATAACTTATCGAATAATTCAACGATTTTTCATTTCAAAACAAATTAATCTTGAAAGGGATAGCCAGGTCTCTATTATAATGCTATTATCATACAATTTGTTGCAGTATTTTCAATGAGAACAGATGCCCAAGTTAACTCGTTTTCAACGCTATCAAATAGAAATTTTTTTTTGAATATCTTGAAAATGTTCAGAAAATCAGTGCCGTTATAACCAAGATTCAAGTGATAAATAAGAGATAATATAAGTTAGTAACCAATATTAATAACGATGACAATTCAATTATTATACCAGGCAACAGTAGAATTCTACAAAGATAATTGTTGTTAAAATCATACTACCTATTTAAACGTATAAAATACCATGGTAGTTCTAGAATGCTGTTATCAACAGCATTGAGCGGGTGGGTGAATTGGCAAGATGTAGTTATAATACATATATTAGATTTAAACCAAAAAATAAAGTGAAAAGTATAAATTGTGTGCAAAGTTCAGCGCACTTGCATACAATGATAATAAAGATTATCCGTCTTGGCTGTCCCTTTCACGACGAGAAAAAAATATAATCTACCCTTTCTCACGAATGAGTTAAATAATTGATGAAAAAATCTTTTTTTACGCAGAAATATTTCAGTGCCAAAAGGAAAGGGGGAGATATTGAAAAAAGTTATCCGAACCAAATATGAAAAATTGGGTCCAATCACGTAAGAAATACTTTTCACAAACAATTAATTTTAAGTTAATTTAATTACTGACAAAACAAATATACAAAAAGTGCAGATAATTATTCATTTTTACATCTAATATAAAGGGGTATAAATCAAAAATCAATTACAAATGTCTTATTATAACAAAAACTGTAGACCAGAATGTGTGCAAAAATTACAGTTCAGACACAATTAGTGGAAATAATTGCGTCGAAAGTTAAACAAATTTAAAATAAACAAAAATTAATTAGTATTTATGTGACAGACATAGAAACGAAACACAATTAATGAATATTCAGTTCAAAAATAAATACAAAACTCTTTTCCATAAGTTTCGAAATCTATGTCTAAACTGTCAAACAATCGGCGAAATCAATTCAAAATGTCTCTAAATCTGATAAAAGACTATCTTTTCACAAATCTTTTAAAATATTCAGACTAAAAAGAGCAAGAATAAAAATAAGCAATTTAAATATCATCTAAATTCAAATCAAATATGTACATGTGCAATACTCAAAATTTTCTAAAGGTTCTTCAAACTTATCTAATAATAGGAATGATTTATTTTAAAATTTATTCAATAGCTTATATATTCGTCACCTTGCATATCTTGAATTGTCAATAGTGCTGATTAAATTCAAACAAGCAAGAATTAATTGAGGAAGGATGCAATTGTGCTTGCATGAATATGTGAACCTAAAATTAAAGTTTTACACTCATTTGATTCTCAAATGAATTGTGTGCCGAATATTAATCAACGAAATCATTAATTATATTCAATGAATTACATAACAATTATATACTTTCAACAAAACAAAGAAAATCAGACATTCATTTCTTCTGCGAATATATTTACATATTTTTCAAATTCTAGATATTTGTGATTAAAAACAAAAATTTTGATTTTCAAACAAATCATAAAATTTGCGAAAATCTTCATTTTTCAAAAATTAAAAGAATATTTTTAATTGCATTTTAATTATCATTAATTAACTCCTATTTACAAAAATTATGATTTCCTTTGAATTTTTGTCAATTTTTTTCAAACTTCTTAAACAAATAATATCTTAATTGTGAAGAGACTGTAATTATATTAAAATTAATGATCATTTTGTTGAAATTTTGGTGAAATAACGTTCACTTCAGACGTCTGTTCGTTATATTACTTTATTTTGTATTCAAATTCATTTTAATTATGAATAGTTTTCACGAATGGGCAGTCCTTATGGTGTTCCTGACAATGATAATGCTGTATTTCTTCCACGACCCGCAATTCATGACCGGATGGTCCAAACTAGTGTCGACCAATAATATTAAGCCGAAACCGGCGACGGCCGCCATATTCTGTACTCTACTTTTATTCATAATCCCCGCCAATCCGTTTGGATCCTATCCTTCCGGAGCGCTCTTGGATTGGAAGACTGTGCAGACAAAGCTTGAGTGGGGGGTCATTATTCTTCGAGGGGGCGGTTTCTCAATGGCTGATGCCGTCACTGTAAGTGAAGCTTCACTTTGATGTGTGCTTTAAATTCAATGATTGTTTGATTAGTCTTCAGGACTGTCTAAACTGATTGGCCAACAGTTAGCACTGGTAGGCTTTCTGCCTATTGGTGTACTTATTGTTCTACTGTCTGTTTCTTCCACTCTATTGATTGAAGTGATGCGGACTTCAGCGACGGCTACAATACTGATACCCGTCGCCGACCAGTTGGCTCTTGACTTAGGAATAAATCCATTAATTCTAGTCATTACTGTCACCATTTCATGCGCCTATGCGCACATACTACCCGTCGGAACCACAGCCAACGCCATTGTCTACTATCACGCAGACCTTCAAATATCAGACATGGTATCAAACTTTCATTTATTCATTAATAAACTCATCTATTCATTAGTCGAACAAAAGCTTCAATTTCCTTTTTGTAAATAGTTCACAAATCCATAAATCTTGCTCTCAACCATGCTCAATTATAGTTCAAATTAAAATTTCGGATAAGCTTAGTCAAATTGTTGATATTTTGAGGAGATTATGGCATGCCAGTATTTCTAAGGTAATATTGTACCTCAAATATTGCTTAATATTTTCACAAAAAAAACAAAATCAGTTTAAATCCCTCCAATCGATACCAGAATTCGAAAATTTCAAATTCAAGTTCACTATTAATGGGAACGACTGTCAATATTCCCAAAAAAACTAATTCGAATAATTCAATGAAATAAAGAGTTAAATATTTCCTCGATAGTTTTTTCTGCCCAAAACACCAATTAATGTCAAATAATTTATTCTAAAAGTGAGACAATGAGTGTTCAAAAAGTTTTCTCTCAATTAAACTTTTTCGGGCTATTAATCAGCAATTATTTAGGAACACAAAGCGCTATCAAGTACAATTGAGAAATATATTTCAAACAATTGCTAACAAATTCACCCTTTTTCTAATCGATGCTAATTATGAAATCAAAGAATTTTTAAAGAATTCTTTTATTCATTTAACCACTCATTCATTAAATCTTTCAAAATATCTTTCAATTTGTGAACCACTTATTTGCTGATAATTTATCTGAACTTTTGAGTAAAGCTATTGTTTGCGCATTAATTTAGATTTTGCATAAAATTTAACATATTTTTAACTCTTACAGCTTTTACCCGGAATGATAGCCAAGAGTGTTTCAGTGTCATTAATGTTGTTAAACATTTATTTATTGGGTTATCCGATATTCAACTTAAGCCAATCGACACCCGATTGGTTGTTACCAAAAGAGTCACTCATTTTGACGGAGAGTATCATCAATTCAACAAGTTTAATTAATACCAACTTAACTATTGTTTAGTAATTTAACAAATTTTATACTTTTTTGAATTTTAAAAGTTTTATACAAAGTTTTCAATTAAGTAATTAAATAAACGAATAAATTATAACTTAAATTAATTCGTCAACTCATAGAATTAACGAAAATTTAAATTAACAAGCCAACTTTCTCTTGTAAAATATATCGGTAAACGTGAGAATAGTCCTCACCATTCAATGACTGCTCACTTAATAAGCAGGACTTAAAAAAATAAAATTCTTTCAAATAATTGAGATTTTGTCCAAATATTCGAAACTCAGACTTACATACAATCAAACCTCGATTTAAGGGTTTTGTTGGCATTTTGATAAAAATGAAATTTGATTTAACTAAATACTTTGGCAGGACCAAGGGTTTCCTCAATTGTAATAATGAACTTGTTCTTCTTGTTCTGCCATTAAGTCGTGACATAAAAATTCAAATCATTAGATACAATGAAAGTTAAGCCTAATCGACAAAACATATTCAAAAACAATATGGTTTGTATACAAAACCAGTGCTCTCCTCGACTAATGTCGAGCAGGCCTTTAATTATAGACTACATTGGAGTTAATTGCGAGCCTTTCTATGATATGCTAAATACTTAATGACTTTTATGTCACAACTAATTAGTCTTTTCTTTTGAATGTCATTTGACTCGTTTTTAATCGGCATTTCTTCTGAGAAAAAAACATTAATTTTTTTGTCGATTAGTTGTATTGTATTGAGTGACTCACTTGTGGTCATTATCTTATGCTAGGTCAATAACAACAACTTAGATTCTTTTGACTTTCCTTCAAATGATTGTACGTACTATTATATAATCATAAATTATATGGTAAATGAGACCAGCATAACCATCTTAAATTTATTCATAAATAGCTAATTAGAAATTCACTCGAGTAAAAGCAAATTAATTGCCTATTAAAATACTGGGAGCTTTATAATCACGTATTTTTTTATCTAAATCACTAAAGTAGTCCAATTGAAATGACAGTTAACCAAGAATGAAGTAATAATAGAAGCCATTATTTCGGATGAACTCTCGAAAATTATTTGATTATTGAGACTCTTAGTTGAAATGATTACAATTTAAAAGTAGCTATTAACTATTAACTGTTAACTACTAACTCCCTTTTATCGCTACTCTAATTGATTGGTAATAAAATCAATCGTCAATTCTCGTAATTTTTATGACGAGTTTCACTCTTACTCTTTATATGAAACTCAATAGTTTTGTAAAACAATTCTTTGATTTTAAAATAGATTTGCAAAAGTATAGGATTAAATTGTCAATAAAATAAAAGTGTCAGGTAAGTGTCAATTAAGTCCTATACTTTTGCGAATCTATTCTCAACTCACAGAATTGTTTTATAAACTATTGGATTCCATACCAATAAATTAGTTATTTCTGATATTGACCTACCATAATTCATTAATTCAGGTATATTGGTTAGTTTATTGTTCAAGAACATTTTTAAAAGTAATCTGAATCAACTGCTTGACAATCCAATGCAAGGACACAATTGATAGTAAAAATAGTCTTCAAAAGACTAATAACATGAGGAATGAGTGGATTCACATCAACACACTTGAGATCCTTTGAAAGTGAATAAAAATGCAAATATGTTGCCATTTATTAATTCGAAAGCGTGTATTATAAATACGATATTTATTCGGATACCTTTTCCAGATAATTATTATTGTAATCTCAATGTTTAGACTCTAATCGATTCACGCATTAATGACAACACATTATATAAATCATATTCAGAGACAACCGACAAAACAACTGAACTTTTATCGACTTCTAAGAAACGTCAATTTTTACAAGATTGAACCTTTTTGTGAAGTCATTTATCTAAAATGAACTATCTATTAATGACACTTAAGCTCATATTATGTCATATCTTTAAATTTATGCAAAAGAAAGGGTTTGATAGTCATTGATAATCATTTTTTTTAATTTTGGGAACTTACTTGCTATCAATACCATTCATCATTCTGTAATTGATATGGTCCTTTATCAAAGATGAGCATTCCTATGATTTAACTTTACAGAGATGTACAAGGTATTAAAAAAATAGAGGGCTACCATCAGAAGTAAGAAGTGAATAATTAAATAACGCGAAGAGAAGTCTATTACTTATTTGTCAACTTTTGTGTTTAATTTATTTAAACTAATCTAATGAGTTATTTTACAAAACTATCAACATGATTTATCAATGAGATTCTCACAAATATGACCCATCTTCTTCCATTAAGACAACTTTTCAAGCTTAATAAGGTTTGTTCAAAAATTTATGTAAATAATGATTTATTTTCCTTATACTATACTTTCGATAAAAGTTTTGCATCCGTTGACATCAATTCATTGATATTGAGGACAGACCCGCAATAGTGACCTTGCATGCGGTGCGCTAAATTTTTAAAGACCGGCTTGCACATCCTTGACAACAATGCTAATTTCAGTGCAAATTATGCTTACATTCGAATTAAAATAGGACTCAAAAATCACCATTCGATCTGATAAGAGCCTAAATTACTTTTCTTTTGTCTCAATATTTAGCGACACTTCAAGTCATTAGCGAATAATTTTGAGGAAAAATGCAATCATTTAAACAAAACAAAGATATAAAGTGAATGATTATAAACTGATTTAAATTTTTAATATAAACCTTTAAAATTCAAATCCATTGTAGTGTAGAATTTCAAAGATAATAATAAGAACAGATTGTTAATATCAGTTGCAAGAGCATTGTTTTATTCAATAAATAAAATTCAATTTCTTTAATGACATTCTCTAAAAAAGTATGTCTTAAATGATGACTCAATAAAAACATATTCTTTGGATAAATTGTGTGAAAAGTGAGGTTTTCCTCATCAGTAAAAATGACATTTATTCTAATTTGTAATTATATTTTTAGTTTAAGTTTTAATCTTTTACATAATGTTATAATGAAAAACAGGTCATAAAAAGATTGAAATAAAAGAGAAAATCAATTAAAATACTTATGAAAAAATAAAAGAGTATATAATTTCCTCGTATTGAGAGTAAGACATAATAATAATAATAATAATAATAATACTTTTGCTGGGGTTTTATTCTCAATTTCACCAGAACTGAAAGCCTTGACACTTTTGGATGACTTATATTTAGTTCATTAGCTCCGATAAAACTCAATGATTAAAATTTTTGATTAATTATCGAAAACCATTGAAATTCTATAAAAATTTAAACTCAATTCAAATACAATTTGAATGCATTGCAATAAAATACAGTCATACCTCCCATTTGTGATATAAAATTTTTACCTAGTTTACTTGGTTATTTCACAGTCACAACGGAGATTACACGACAGACAATAATCACAAATTCTTATGTAAATCAAATTAAGAGGTTTAATCAGTATTTTTAACAATAGTTTTACTCGTTTACAAGTTATTTTTAATTGTTACTATTTGATTTATTTGAGTTTTAAATTTTATAAAGGGGGTTATTTTAGTAATTTAAAAATCACACTTAAACCATGAACACAGAGAGAAATGGATCATTTTTGTCACATTTAATACATAAGAACATGAAAAATATAGAGGTTTTGGGTTCACAATAGGAAGACATTTTTACCATTAGTGCTATGGGTCCTAAAGTGGAAATCTAAGTGCCGGCTTTATGGAACATCGCTAAAACATGTGTTAAATGATAGAAGAGGTTCTCCTGAACAAGTTGTAAATTTACCATTTTCATCGAACTTTGCATTTTCCGGTAGAAGACCTCAAAACTGGTTAAACTATAGAAATTTAACTATCATTATTCGATTCAGCATGTTTCAATTATTTATAAATAGTGTTTCTTTGTTGATGACTTTTCAACTTTGATACTTAGCGAAAAAATGCAAAGATTGGTGAAAATGGTAAATTTAAAATTTGTTCAGGAGAACCTCGTCTATCATCTGACGCATGTTTCAGTTACATCATTTGTTGATCATATAGAGGTTAGACTGTAATGAAAGTGAGTAAATATTGTGTTAAAGACTTTAATGTTATTCTGTGTTATCTTTGAAAATTCAGATCTTAAAGAGCAATTTTCTTAGAACATTGCCATTTATTTATGTGAAATTTAAAATTTATCATGTTTTTTTTATCAAATTTTCATGAGGCAGCTAAATGTCAAGATAGGATTGATTTCACCTTGATTTACAGGTGCTATTTCTAGAACAGTAAAAATAAAACAAACTGGGGAAAGTTGTCCAAAATAAATGACTAAAAGCTGCTGGTAGAGATTAGTGGATAATATTTACCTTTTTTTTTGAAATGCTTAATCATGTAAATTATCTGAGATCTCAAAACCCTCTTCACATAATTCATGTGATTCTCAGCAAAAACTTTCCTCATCTGAAACATTAAAAATTGATGAATAGTTTATTGTTAGGGAAAATGAATCGCAATTTTTGCCACAAATTAAAAATTATAATCATTTCATGAATTCTTCACTTTTTTGAAACTTTTCCAAACCCTTAAAAACATGAAAATTCAATTGAAAACAAACGGAAATACTGTATAAACATAACAAAACTTCCTGTCAAAACTATCTTGATCACTTATCAAAATGCAATTTATTATCAATTCGTATAATTTTGTCGAATAAGTAACTGAATATTTCGATTTAGCTTTGAATCAGAATTTAATTATAGGGAAAATCTCTTCAAAATAGTGTAAATAAAAAACTAGTTTCAAAGCAAATGATTAGTTTTGAGGTAATGATTATAACAAAACTTTTATCCGGACGTCAGAAGTCATGAACAAAATCTCTAATAATAGAATCGACAAAAAATAAAACAATTCTAAAGCCATTATCACTAAATCTATCAAAAGATTTTCAGATGTGGCGACAAATTATTGACAGTAAAAATTAGGCCCACAATCAATAGACAGCACAGAAGAGCACAGAACCTGTTGGCATTTATTTTGTTTGAACGCATCGATGAGTAGCCTCTCTATCAACAAAATACCTCCAAATGTTATCAAATTGTTCTGGTTTTTTGCTTCCGACTAAATGCAGGAAAAATGTCAACAAAACTCCAACTGAATTATCCATCTCAATTTATACCTCAAAATAATCAAAAAGATGGTGGTATAATACATGACCACCATTAATCCTTACAAGCTTTTCCAGAGTTCAATGCAAATTTTTGTTAGCCCTTGTGGCAGCAATACGTTAAAGTTTCATTTTATACTTATCAGATTTTACAGCTTCGTTCTTTTTTTATAAAAAAGCTTACATTGACAAGTTCATTGTGATTTCTTGATTTCATCCTTTCCAAAAAAAAAATTCATCACAATTTCTCTCTCTCTCTCTCTCTCTCTCTCTCTCTCTCTCTCTCTCTCTCTCTGTTCAAAATTATAGAGTATATGAGTTGAAAAAATCTTTATAATATTGAGTATATAATTAAAAGTTTTGGTGAATATTGATTTGCATACAAACGAAGTATTGAGAGGTTTATTGTACTAAAATTGGGATTATTTATGACTTATGAGATTTTAAATCATTTTCTTATTCATAATTTCATTCTTGCCTTTCATTTATATAATTCTATGACTTTTGCGATTATTTCTGATTAATATTTAGATCAGGGTTTTTCAAGGTCCGTGTAATACAGGGGCATCAAGCTATAATTAAGTTTAATTCAACTTAAATCGAGTTAAATTGTCAAATATTTTCTGTGTAATAGTTAAAAAACGAACATCTCAATTAACGAAGATACAATTTTGGCTTAACCCCTCAAATTTTTGCCCGAAATGAGGGGGATTAGAATATGTGCCTTGGTGATCCCTAATTTAGATTATAAATATCTATGTTTATGACTGAATATACAAATTTGTTCAAAGAATTATCATAAGAATCACTAGTCTTGTAATGTATTTGATTAGCATTTTTAACACATTTAGTCCCTAATTATAGACCAAACAAAAAGATCACTAATTGACAGAACCTTTTCAGGCATTGAAGAGTTGGCAAAACTATACATAAACTTATGATTAAAATTATATATTTTTATGTAATTACACAGAAGTTAATACTGAGAAATTGCATGTCTCATATCATAATTGATTTTGCCACCTATAGTATAGGCGTAAATTAAGCTAGTCAGCTCTAGTACTCCTTAAATGAATGATTTGGCCGCGATCAACCTTACTTTTCTCAAACTTATTTCATCTGATTATTTAATATTCAAAAAGTGCTTTGAGTCTCATTTCCACAAACAATTTCATTGTCTCCGATTCAGACACGAGTTTAGACTTAAGTTTCAAGAATTTAAAATCTCATTCATCATTCAAATTAGTCACTGATGGCCAAAACGACAAAAGCTACAGTTCAAAGTTACCATGCAAATTCACAATCCATAACTTTTACCTAACCATTAGAATTGTCTCAAGTTTTCTATTAATGATTTATTTTGTTTTTAATTTAATATCATTTTATAATTTGATTTTAATATTTCAATGTTTACTGTTTTTCTATTTTGATATATTGTCCATCAAATGATTTTCCAAGAACTTCAAAATAAATTATGACCAATAAGGAAAGTCTCAGTTTAATGGTGAGTTATATGAAAATTATCCTGAATAAATGAAATTTCAATGAATATCTCCAATAAATGGTCGAATTTATTTTTAAAAAATCAAAAGTCTTTTCGCATAGATTTACAATAAATTCGATATTCAAATGATTCATTTCAGTGAATAATTAAATTAAGAATATTTTCAATTAATTTTCAAAACCAATCAAAAGAATTGAGTTTAACCTAAATTTCAGATTAACTCAAAGTTTATAAAAAAAAATCTAAACACTGTTTTCACCAGAGATTAAAATCTTACGAAAGTTTCAAATTATTTTATTCTAGTAAAAAAAGTTCTCCATTCAAAATATTGGCGACTTTTAAAGCATATAATTAAATAATTAAATCACAAGAAATTATTTACTCATTCGGTTCACAATAAAAGTTTTTGACCGCAAAATGTTTAGAAAAATAATAATTAGATAAAATATTGTTCTAGCCGCTTTTATCAAATTAAAAAATATTTTCTTTTGTCAAAAGATTTGACTGAAAGGCATTCGAAGTAATACACAAAACAAAACTTATATTAATAATAATGTCTATTAAATAAGTGTCAAAAAATGAATACAAATAAAGAAATAGTTTTGAAGAATAATTTTTATCAAATGTGAAATACAATACAAAATAATTCCATTAATAATGACATCTAATTGGTGTTAACCCATTTAGAAACGATTTTCATTCAGCCAGTCTCAATTAGAAATTGAGGTAAACATTCATTAACTCATAAATTAATAGAAAGTTTATTTAAAAAAAGTCAAGTACTCAAAGAGTTATAGTATTTGTAAAAAGGAATGAAAATTAATACATTTATAGCACCAAAAAAGGTTTAATTAAATTAATAAATAAATAAAATTTCATTTGCTTTCAGCAAATCCGATGCTATTATTACTGAATATATTATGCGTTAAAATACGAGAATATCTCTCCTCCCAGAATTCATCCAGGGTAGAAATGCTCTTTGCATTATTGCTTTGAAGACCGTTGTTCTGGTGATGGTTTCGGTGGTAATTGCGATGAGTATTGTGACCATTGGTTGCGTTCACATCATTGTTGGCATCACTGCTGGTGTTTGTGGTCAGTGTGGACGCAGTTGTGTGTCTAGTATTGAGCCTTTCGTCTAGAGTTTTATTAAACTTTCTTTTATCCAAAGATTTTTGCTCGAAGTCAATATCAGGGACCACCTGATCCCCATTGCATTGGCTTTTCTTCCACTTTAATGACGGATTCATTACAAATAAATATTAGGAAAATATATTACAAAATATATTTAAATGCAAAACGAAAAACCAAACAATAGTTAATAAAATAAATTAAAAAACTTGTGATTTATTTGAAGAGACGAACTCCACTCGTATTCACTCATTCAGAGTCAGATCAGACTATTTGTGTGATGAGAATCAGAGAAAGACTTTTGTGGAAAGAGTGAAGTCTTTTGAGTCGTTCTTATAAATAATTCACTGAAAAATTTATTCATTCATTAAAACTTAGAAACGATTTCGTATTCATATTAGTTATTATCGCAAACAAAATGTAAAATAAGAGTCGAAACAAATATTCGCAAAACAAAAATAAAATCAATTTTAGAGTCAAAATCAAAGATAAAATGATTTTAAAGTCACTGCAATTCAGGTGTTTTATTGGAGTATTTGTTTCTTATTCTTCTAATGTTTTTGTTGAGCGAAACCTTTTCTTAACAGCACTTTTGTAGTCAATTCAATAATCAAAGTCATGAGCGCTCGGCATAAGCAAAGTCAAGAGTAGCGGTTGGTTTTGTGAGGGGGAGCACCGCACCGATTGATTGCTGATAGCAGTGCCAGAAAGCGGAGGAACCACCACACAGAGAGCCAAGAAGGAAAGGGCTGACTGTCAGCCTGTACTGCATATAATCGTGAAGGAAGTGGGGTAGCCTTTGATTTATACGCAACGAATTAGACTCACATAAGACATACCTTCACTCAAGACATGTGTGAGCGCTTGAAAGCACTTAAATAATTGAGTGGAAAAAATACTAAAAACATATCTCATATTATTATATAATTATTAGTTTCTAAAACTCATATTATTATTATTATTATTCATAATTAGTGTAATAAATATTTCTTCTCTTCAGATAAACCCCTAAAATGAGTGTATATTTACGACAAAAATCACCTAATAAATGAAATTGCAATTAATTATTGTTCCCCAGATTCTATTATCTCTTCAGTTCTTACCGGAGAAGAATAGCTATTTTCGCCGGTAATTCTTTGATTATTCACAGATACTATTCTTTAGGAAAAAGGTATTTTAATTACTATAAGATAACATTGATTTATAAATTGTCTGATTAGTAATTCACTGAATGGTTCGCCGAACAAATTCTATGATATTTTTTGAATTTTATTCAAATTTAACAAAATATTTATCTAAAAAATAATAATTTATCGTTTCATCAGATATTTGTTTAACTTTTGATTTTGATTTTTATCCCATTTTTGAATTCAAATAATGCGGAAAATTATTGATTTATTGCCAATAATATTAAGGATAAATAAAAACCCAATAAAAGAAATATTACAATAAACTCAAGGGTTTACAAGTGTTGGAACACTTATGGAAGGCTACGCCACTATCGCCAGCGATAATTGTGCGAAAACGACTCATAGCTTACATAACTAAGATTCTAAGCTATGGATAAAAACTAGTTTTTCATCCCTTAATTCAATGACAGAATACAATCATTTTATAGAAAGGGCTGTGAACTGAATTTTAATCAGTTTTACTTTCACTTTTATCTTGTACTTTCACTCTTATCAATGTAATATAGAAATTAGTTTTAGAATGACCATTGCTTTACCTTAGTCTTGAAAGAAAACAACAATCAATTATATTTTGTGAAGGTGTTTAGAGGAGAAAGCCTCTAGCATATATTTTGAGAATCTACTTATTTGGTAATGAATAAACTTAATCTAATTTTGTTTTTCGAGTGAAGTGCCATATTATATTTAACTAGGTTATTGTGAATAAAAGACAATTCTCAATGAAATTTCACGTATCTTATTTGTTCAAGATAAACATGAAAATAGAGTTAGGCGAAAATAATTATAATTTTTATGAATGCAACTGACTTTTTATCGTCAAATGTTTGAATAAAATTAAGATCTAGTTCACACAATTTTGAATTCTCATTTTCAATTAGATCGGTTGTGAATCTGTGTTTACAAAATTTGCAAACAAATGATGTAATTTTCGAAAACAAAGATTTAAACACAAGTTTCAAAGCTATTCACGTCTTTCGACAACACATTAATTAATATTTAGTACTAATTGACGGCACAATTGACGGCACTTTTGTCTATTATTCCAATACATCAAAAGTGTAATAAAAACTAAAAGCACATCAAATTATATCCAAATTATAGCCTAAATGCTAGCAATTGCCTAAAATATATTCATAATCAGTTAATATGTATTTAACCCGAGAAATGAAATATAAATGTTAATCACGTTTACATTAATTCAAGTATTTTATTAACCATTTTTCCGAATCGTTTGCGAAGCCTTCAAATTAAAACAATAAAAGCAATAAAAAAACTTTTTGTTATAATTTGAAAACATTTCAATGTTATTATTATTTTAAAGTTAATGACTTTTGCAAAATTTTATGACATTTGAAATGATTGGATCCTTTCAGAGATGGTTTGGGTTTTCCGGTCAATCCATTCAATTGCTATAATTTGCTGTCGAATTAAAAATATTATTTCGATTAAAGTCGTGAGAATTGAATAATAACTCAATTAATGTAAAATAACATAATCTTCTCATTCAGACAAATGCTAATTAAAATCAAACTTTCATGATCACGGTCGTTTTGTCCAAAATGCTTATTAATTCTTATCATTCAGTTAAATAATCAAGGGAACTAATAATAGAGATTTTCACTTATAATGACTTCAACTTGAGCACGAGTATAAAGACGAGATTTTATTTCAAGTTTGGAACTCATTCAACATTTGTTCCTACACAGCATATTTTAATTTAATTCAATTATGACAAAATGAATTAAACCATGGTAACTTCACGATGTTAAGCAGCTTAATAATGAACTCTTATATAAAACAAAATGCTTTAAAATTTTCAAAAATTTATTCATTTGAATCATTGCTATCGATTCAAATGTTTCACATTTTGGTTGTGTTCTTGTGTTTAATCTCTTACTCATTATGTAATGAAGAGAAGTAATGTTAACATATTCTATATGACTAAAAATCATTAATAGGTATAAATTGTCCAAATGGTTGGATCCGATTAGGGAACTACTGTTACCATTACATCGATAAGACGATGACATATGACGAGGCAAATACCAAATGCAAGAGTTTGCGTTCAGAAATACTTTCCATCAGAAACCAATTCCAGAACCAAATGGTAACGGATCTGCTCTACAACTCGTGGGCAAAAAAATCTAACGTGTGGTTGGGAGCAAGGAAACTCGTCAAAACAGGTGAAGTCTTTAAAATGAACAAGTATTTAAATAATAATACATTTATTTCTACAAGTTCAAAGCCCTAGTCAATGGGTTTGGAGTGACTTCACTCAAGTTTATTACTTTAATTGGGCACCAAATCAGCCCAACCTAAACGGTCCCCAATATTGTCTACAAATGGTCAGACCTCATGTGATCAACTACGATTGGCCAGCCGGCACCTGGAATGATATTGCTTGTAATGAAAAGGCACTGGTGTTGTGTCAAATTAATCTTGAACAAAGTGGACTGTTGAAGTCAGTAAAAGAACCTTATTACTTTATAGACAAAGAAAGAGATCAAAATGAAAACAAATCCATTCACACGTATCTTATATTAGGAATAGTATTCATCGGTTCAGTATTTATATTAGCATTGGTCTCGTATTTGACTTATTTCTTGATTAATTACTATCTGAATGTCAGTTTCAGAAACACTTCATCCAGGATAAATTCTGGATTTCGTATGGTCAGAGAGAAACAGAGCTTTTGTTCGGAGAACATAGACATTTGAAAATTGTTTCCTGAAAACTAAAATTAGTAAATAAGTGTATAATTTGTGATATTTATTCACTAATCACTTCCTCTATTAATATATAATATCAAACACTTAATTAAATTAAATAATTAATATAATGGCATTATTGGATAATTTCACTTGTCCTTGGTCCAATCTCTATCATTCTTATGATTGATTTAATTTGTTAGGCATTAAAAATAAAATATAACGAATATAAAATACCAAAGAATCTTGTAACTTATGATAAGCGTCTCATTCATCAGACTATTCAAGTAAACAATCAAATCACTCAATTGTGTCATTAGTTTTGTTTTGAAATCTCTCCAAAATTTATACAAAAGTTTCTTTAATTAATATAGTGGTAATGAAAAAAATATTTGCCTAGAGTAGCCATTATCATTGACAGTTAAAAACAGACTCCTTCGAAAACAATTCTGTCCTCATGACTGACATCACTTTAAACAGACAAAGTTTGCTCTGAATAATAGATGTGGGACTGGAATAAAAAAATATAGACTTTTTATCCACTATTTCCAAAGAGGACCACCCCTTCAATTCTAATTGACCCTCACTGGTTAAGTATTTAAGTGTTAGTGTTGACTCAAATTACATTCAAAATGAAAACCGTTCGGTTGGTTCGTATGTATAGTCGAATATCTTATGAATTGGTTCGAAATATACTTCGATTAAATAAGTTGTGTGAAAGTGATTCTCGAATTGATGGTAAGGTTGTGATTATAACGGGTGCCAACACTGGTATTGGCAAAGAATCTGCGTATCAATTGTCACTACGCGGAGCAAAAGTATGTCTCATTTGAAGATTGAAGCATTGATTTTTATAACAACAATATGATAGGTGATAATGGCGTGCCGTAACACAATCAAAGCTGATTATGCCAAAAGAGAAATCGAGTTAAGGAATGAGCTTGCCAATCTGGTGGTCATAAAACTGGACTTATCGTCTCTCGACTCAGTGCGAGAGTTTTCGCATAAGATCTGTAGAGAGGAAAAGCAAGTGGATATCCTTATAAACAATGCTGGAATTATGATGTGCCCCGAATGGGAAACATCCGATGGATATGAAATGCAATTTGGAACAAATTATCTAGGTAACACAAGCTAAACCAAAAACAGCATGATAATTGAATGTGGCTATATTTTAGGGCATTTCTTATTAACAATGCTTTTGTTACCCAAATTAAACAACTCTCTAAACGCTCGAATAATAAACATATCGTCTGTTTTACATATGGCCGGAAAGATATATTTCGATGACTTTAATTTCAAAAACCAAAAGTACTCTCCGGTGAAAGCCTATTGTCAGAGCAAACTGGCGATTGTTATGTTCACAAAAGAGTTGGCCAAACGTCTTGGTCCCAACACTAACATTAAAGTCTATAGCATACATCCGGGTCTCGTCAAAACAGATTTGTTTAGAAACTTTTCTCCCATCTATAGGTTTTTCAATAATATAACCAAACGATTCTATACCAGACCAAGAATAGGTTCTCAGACCACACTATTCTGTGCTCTGAGTGAAGAACTTGAAAAGGAATCTGGAGCTTATTATGAGTTAATTGCATTGAAATTATTTTTTAAATAATTATAAAATTGTATTTTGTGATCAGAGACTGCGTTCGTAACACAAAAATGATGTCAAACGCATGCGATGAGAAAAGTAGGGAAAGGCTCTGGCAGTTGAGCTGTGATTTGGTTGGACTTGCTCCAGATCTTAGACTCCAGGAGAAGACGGAATTTTTTGAATTTGAATAATTTGAGATTTCAATGATTGCTTACATTTTTATCTATTTATTATTCACTCAATATTTTATCAAAACTTCTTTATAAAAATCAATTATTGAGTAGTTCAGCGTATAAGAGCAAACTTACAAGTTACACCAAATAAAATATACTGATCTAAAATGTACTTTTACATTGTAAACTCGGAAATACTACAAGCATTGTATTGTAAGCTTATATTATAAATTGTATTTAACAAATAAAAAGGATAAGTCTAATAAAGAAATAAAAGAACATATAGCATACCAAATAATAATAATAATAAAGCAATCATTGATATATAATTTGTTGATTTATTCAATTAATATTTAGAAATTGTCTTATTTAGTGGATTCTTGAGTTGAGTAAGTTGAGTTTTGCATTCGAAAGAGGTCAGCATCATTTCAATCATTCTATGAATTAATTGTTTGATTTAATGCTGTCGATAAAGACAATATTACAATAACTCTGAAACTATAAAAAACTACTTTCAATTTGGAATTTGTTTAAAATTTAGAATATTTTGTATTAATATTATGTTTAATTGTCAGACACTTCAACGTAAATAATCTTTTTAATCATTTCATTCTTTTCAGTGATTTTTAGTGATTTCAATGATTTCAGTGATTTTCACTGATTTTCACTGATTTTCACTGATTTTCACTGATTTTAATTATAGTCTAAATGGAAGTTTTCTAACTAAAAATATTATTTAATGTGAGCTAGCATCATATTCATAGTCAGTTGTTTATCGAGAGTTTAATTAATCGGAGAATTTTGTGGAGAATTATATTCAAAATTCAACAAAAGTTCAAATTATTTAATTGAAAGGACTAATTGTCAAATATTTGCCATTAAAATAAAATTTTCCTTGTTCAATTGAAAACATTAGATCTATTAAACTTTTGATAAAATGAACATTTAGTCAGATGAGTTGAAAAATTGCACTTTTCGTTTATAACTTGAGACGACCTTGCTCACATCAACACTAGAACGCCACTAGAAACGCCACTAGTCTGTTGTGCGGTCACAAACTATACAAGTAATAAAAAAATTGAATTAGAAATCTCAAGTGAAAGCATTAAAGGAACTAGTTGGAACATGTTTAATATATTCTTGATAAAAATGCAAGCTGTTTATTAATCTCTTCTTAAACTCGGTTCACATTAAAAACTACTTAAGTATTAGAGTGACAAATCAAAAATAAAGCTTATCATTATGGTTAAATTAATTGACTTATGTTGACTTGTTATATTTTTCTTATTCGATTAAATCTACCTGATCAACAGAATTCAGCCTTACTCATTGAGGTAATCTTTTTTAAATACTTGCAGATTGCTCATTTAGATAGTTGTGTTCTAAACAAATACTAAATTAGAGCATAAATTATGTAAGCTTGTATAAACTAGAAAATTTATGAAAATGGTGTATAATGTTGAAGGAAGGAATATGTCAACAGATTTGTGCAAATCAAAGCTAAAATGTTTTTAAAAACAATTCGTAGTGAAAGGCCAGGAGTCGACATTAGGTCAATATCTCCGCCTATTTATCGATTAAAACCATGAGATGTGCCGACACTAAAGCGATGGCGCCCGAAGTGCTTCGATAGACAGGAATGTGCGCATCCATTACAACCAAAATACTATAACAATATAAATTAAATTATAATAAAATTAGAGTTACATAATCACCTTGTTCAATTAATCATTAAAATATTTTTGTGAATTGTATTACAAACTGAAATATGAGTGAAATTCAAACAAAACCCAATTCGTGTGAAGTGTTTGAATCGAAAATCTAAATAAGTGTCAGAAAAAGGATTTTCTAAAGTAATTGTTTGAATTGAGAAATAAATTTGAAATTTCCTTGTTAACATTCATTATCGATTGTTAATATAATAATAATAGCGGTGTTCGTCATAAGGATATACCGGTACTCATGTTTAGAAAACGACAAATTCATGAGTAAATCATTTATGGTATTCCTTCGTTTTGATCAATACTTTATTCTTTTATACCTAAACCTGAAAGTCATGTGAATCTAAATGTCATTCAAACAAATCCGGCGAATATTCAAATAGTTTTAATAATTACTCTATCAGTCTATTCAATCGGTGAACAGTCATCTCATTCTCAGTGAAAAAATATTATAATCAAAAATAAAATTTAAATTCATTATAATCGTAATTATTATTAACAAAACATTTGTTTGACTCCAACTCAGAATAAATTTGACATTTAATTCAACCGTTTGAAAGAATTTTTATTGTTTTTATGTACATTTGAGATATAAAACTGTGCTCTTGTTTTGTTTGACTCATCCCTAGGGATGAAACTAAATATTATTAAATGTCATTAATGTTGGAAATGTTGCCAACAATTTATTTTTGACTATTATTGAGAGTGATTTTCATTAATATCTAAATTAAAGTATTCTAAGAAATCCTTGAATGCGATCAAGTCTTTCACCAATTCTTTATCAAAAGTTTAATTCATTTTTGGTAAGAATCAATTCAATTCGAATAATCCAAATCAATTCAATTTAATTCAATTCGAGAATTGTATTTAAAAGTAAAGTTGTGATTATATTCTATTATTAGTTTTCATTGAATTAATCATTTATTTACAAAAAGGAGAGACATTTGAAAGCATCTCAAAAATTGATAATAAAATTGTTTTCAAATATTATATCGATTTTCGGCGAACGATAGAAAAAAGTAAGAGAAAGATTAGATGACGTTTGTGCTCATGACAGTCGTGACCACTTCCAAGTAGTGGTGTGTCTCCTGAGCTCAGCCTTACGACTGTTCAGAAGCGACTCTCCGAATGATACCCTAATCTGAAAGTTATTTTTTACACTTCTTATTACTCGACTGAAGTCATATCGTCGTCACAGCACTGAAGCCAAACTCGAAACTCCTTAAAACATTTGATAGACTCTTCTCTTATTTGTTGATAAAAATTGCCGGCTCTTTAATTCCCAGCTATTTATATAAATATAAGTCATGTGCCTTCACTTCAATTAAAGGATGAAATTTATTTGAAAACAATTCAGTGTTCAGTCTATTAGAAACGAGAATTGGTTTTACATTCAATTATTCTAAACGTGAATAAGCAGTCAATTTATTTTTATTCTGTGCAAAAATTTTGATCCGTTGCGGAACAGCCCTCAACTCTTACAGCAATAATGGCACTGTTGGGCCCTTTGGTCGGTGCTATAGATCAGGGCACCAGTTCTACCAGATTCCTGGTGTTCGCTGCAAATACGGGAGAACTGGTTACCTATCATCAAATGGAAGTCAAACGAATCCTACCCGAAGAAGGATGGGTGGAACAGGACCCGGTACAGATCTACAATTCCGTGGTTGAGTGTATTGCAAAAGTGGCTAAAAAATTGTCTGATATTAATATCGATATCAGTAATATTAAATGTGTCGGGGTCACCAATCAAAGAGAGTCCACAATAATATGGGACAAAAATACAGGTAAATACCATTTTTATTTGGAAATTCCCAAAAAAAATCTCATCAGTTGATGCAAATACACATTAAGTTCAGTGAACTTAAAACAAGTTATTGGATTCAGTTTTTGCTTTTAATTTCGGATCTAATAAATTATTGATAGCAGATATGGTCTAGCAAGATTCCAACCAATTAAACCGCATTTTCAGTATTTCATAAGTTGTGGATTTTTTTCAAACTTAAAATTATGAAATCCTATTAATTAAATTCAGAATAAGAAACGAAAATTCAACGAATTTGAAATAATACTCAGACACTATTTTTTTCCTGGAATATCAAAGTGTTTCATCTGAATTTTTTTTTAAATTAAAAGTTTATTCAAAGTTGATTTATTAAACGACTTTTGAAAACTTTTATGCTTTGAACAAATACTGTCAATAAGTTTTGACATTTTATTAATTGATTTCAAAATACGTGACATTAGTTTCGAGACCCAAATAGATGAAAAGAACTTTGATTTCACTCATTTTCTTTCGCAGTAAATAATCAAACAATAAATACAAAGTTTAATTCGACAAATGATAGCAAACATATTACTATCAAAATATTCTCAGAACTAATTTCAATAACAATTTCGATGATTGCATTATACGAACCGAACTAAGATATGAATTGAGTCAAATCAAAGTTTAATATAAAGATATTTACAAATAGTTATAATTTATACCTTATAAATATCAAAACATTTGACTTAATTCAAGTCAATAGTAAACAGATTGTGTTGGATAAAACCCAAAAATATTTTATTGATAACAAATTGTATTGGAATATTTTAGAAATTACCCGAATCTAACATTTATTAATATGAACAATGTCACCTCAATCATTTAATGATTAAGTAAAATTTATTGGATGAATTGATGAAACAAAATGACGGTTGTCATTCTAACATTAATTTAAACCGATATCTTATAAGAAAGACGGTTAAAACAAAAATTATTAGATAAAAGATCAAGTTGGCAGCACTTTAGTAAACTAGGAAATAACAAATAGAATAAATGAGCACATTTTTATCGATTATCAATTGAATATCTTAACAGATAAATCAAAACCTAATGAATATAAACAGGGATGCCCAAAGAGGGTTGAGCTATTACCCCCTAGAGTTGAAAATTTTGGCAAACTCCGCCTCCCGTAGAATTTTGCCAAGTCATATTATTATAGATATACCCACCGCAGAGCTGTAAAATTTTCGCCGAGAAAAGAGAGGCGGCAAATTTTTTACCTTGATTTCTTAGCAATTTAAAAATTTACCCCAATCCCCTAGAGATTTTCGGTTTTCTACCAGGTTAGACCTCCTAGAGCCGTCGAGCATCCCTGGTATAAAAGTGTTCTGAAACCTTATAATACTTTTACATCGATTCAAATGATATATCAATCGATTATTTAATAATTATCTCAATTATAAAGCATTTGAATCTAACATTTAATGAGTATTTGAAATCACTTCTCATAATTCAATCGAATTGTAATTCAATTTCAAATTCAAAAGAAGTGTTAATAAATATTCAAGAGCCTTTATTAAAACAAAAGACATTTACTTTATATATTATTGGCATCTAATTAATTTTAAAAATATTTGTCCTTGTTCGTGACATTGAATTTCTACATGTCTACACAGTACTCGTATCAATTATTTAAAAGAGTTCTATTGATTCACATTGGTAGTCAGTTTGATAATTGTTTGATTTTCCTTTCTTATTATTATTGGTGAGACATAGGATGAAAGTGATTGTGTCATCAAAATTGTGAATCTTCTCTACATTTACTCAAAAACTAATTTTAAATGAGAGGAAAATTCTTTGAATGAACTCTAATGTCATTCGATTGCAATTATTTTTAGATGTATTCAAATCTTTCGTAATGTCTAGATTTGAACAATCATATCGAATAGACAGGATACAGATTGCATACTTAAATTATCTGTTCCTATATATCACAGGATATCATCTAATATAATTTATAAACAAAGATATAATCGATGGAAAACACGATATTATCTGAACCTGACTAGATTACATGACTTTTGATTATATTTAATCAAACGACCTAGAAATGTCGTTTGCAGATGCTTTCACAATTTGAAAAAGTACCTTATTAGAAATTTGTATTATTTGTGAATACATACAAGAATTTATGAATAAAAACATATCAAACAAAACATATTTTTAGAACAGTGGGGAAATAGTATGTGATCTGCCATTAATTGCTCGCAAAATGCTTTGGAACTTATTTAATTGAATATTTTAAAATTAGGTCAGCCCTTCTACAACTGCATAGTTTGGCTAGATAACAGGACGAGTGAATTAGTTGATCAAATTTTGGATCATATTCCCGGTCGTGATCTGAACTGGTTCAAAAGGAAGACTGGACTTCCTATTTCAACATATTTCAGTGCTCTCAAACTGAAGTGGCTCATTAATGAGATTCCAGGTATCCGAGCCGCCATTGCTGAGGATCGGCTGGCGTTTGGTACTGTCGACTCATGGCTCTTATGGAAATTGACGGGACAGCACATGACAGATGTGTCAAATGCAAGTCGAACACTGCTCATGGACATCGAAACCCTCGATTGGGACCCATATTTGCTCGACTTTTTCAAAATCAAGAGAAATATTTTGCCGCAAATCAAGCCTTCGTCTGACTATTACGGAGATATTACAAGCGGTCCTCTAAAAGGGTTGCCTATCACTGGTATTTCACTTTGATATTTAGCATGCACATATTATTGAAATACTTTAAATTAGCTTCTATTGCCAAACTCTGATTACAATCAGTTTCGGTTCGAAAACATTAAACAATTCTGACGAATGTTTTTTAAAGTCAAGGCTTTTATATTATTTGAGACTTGAATTTAGTATTTCATATATGATAACAAACTTCTTCAAAATCTTATGAATTTCTTTCAACTAATTATAAATAATAACCGAGTCATTAAATAAGCAGGGATGGCCAAGCTTTTTGACTCTAGGGGAGGGGGTCTAGGGTAGGGGTTTTTCAAAATTTTTCTAGGGGGGGGGGTCTAGGAGGGTTTTG
>JAQGCS010000276.1:0-27236 GCA_034702105.1 Fuscozetes fuscipes
GAGAGAGAGAGAGAGAGAGAGAGAGAGAGAGAGAGAGAGAGAGAGAGAGAGAGATCTTCTCATTCGGAATTGAATACATACTGAATCTGCTTCAGAATATATGGTATGAATTGATTTCTTTAGGAGGATCCCCATCCAGATCCCACCCAACGCTTTTGTAAGGAGTGCTGTAATTGGCAGTTGAGGCCAAACAGTCGTCTGCTATCTCTCTCTTTTGCTTTTATACAACTATTGAAAAGACCAAAGCAGTCATCAAAGTTTGAAAGACTCGAACACATAAACCATTCTTTTCTTCATTCTCTTGGCTTTATTTAAAGTAAAATATCGGAAAACAAGTGCACTATTCAACTGTTTTTAATCGTTTATATAGTTTTTGTTGGTTTATAATTATTTCTGTTATTCGACGTTATGTTTAATAATCAATGCATGAAATTGTATTAATAAAAATCACAAATCGATATTATTTTCAAATAAGTTTCGTATCATTTGTTCAATTCTTTGGTAAGTTTTTGAATTTTTCTTACAATATTCACAATAATGGCATAAATTTTAAAAAATATCCACTTTTTGTGAACATATTTCTTCTTATTTTGCGTACAATACAAATATCAATCACATCCCCAATAATACAAAGTTTGACACCTTTTAAGCGATTCTTTTGAATTTACTTTTTCACTACTCGTATATTTTTGAGAGGAAATAATTCAATACTTCAAAGTTTACTCTTTTGAAAAATTGTCCACATTTTTAGCCCTGAATTTGAATAAGTTATTAACCAATTCAAACACAATTAACGCAATGAATCGAATCTTTGCAAACATTTTTGTTTTAAATACTTTGAGTAAATTTATGGTAAAATCATTTGACAGAAACTAATTGAACGCAAAATGAATATAACATCACTGAAGAGCAATAGCAACGATCACGTGAAGCGACCCATGAATGCATTCATGGTCTGGAGTCGGGGACAGCGCAGAAAAGTAAATATCAATCTTTATATTCTCCCAAAAAGTTTAATAAAAACAATTTCCTTGTTATTCTCTTCGTAATATAAAAGTTCTTCAATATATATGCGTATATATGAGTATTATATGTGTATATATGAGTATTATATGTGTATATATGAGTATATTTAGCATTCTCACTTTAACTTTATTCGCATCATTAATCTGAGTTTATTCGAGGGAGCAAGATAGATTTGCTGCTAAATTGAAGGCTTCCCTTTTAATCCAAACTCATTTGAATATCAAACATGTGATGCGATTATCGGCAATAGAGAAAAGAATGCATTTTAAATACAAATAGAGTATTATTGAAATATTTGTCACTTGAAATTCATGCCTTGCACATATTTTATAGATAGCTTTGGATAACCCAAAAATGCATAACTCAGAAATAAGTAAGCGATTAGGCAATGAATGGAAAAATTTGAGGTATGCCCACAATGACTACAATATACCATTCAGTCAACTGTAAGGATATATTAATTTTTAATGATTTAATGTGTCGTCTATTGTATGAAAAGCGATGTCGAGAAGAGACCGTTCATTGAAGAAGCGAAACGTCTGCGAGCGGTATGTGTTTAACACATTTATTTTGAATTAGATTTTTATTATAAATACAATTCACAGACCAATAATCAAATATAGTATTAGTGAGTTTTGAGGCTCTTCTAAGGCATTCCAATCGCTATGAGTTTCAATCGAAACGCTTTTATTATAAATTATGAAAAATGCTTTTTGAATGCCTTTTCAAATACGGATTATTTATTTGTCGTAATATTCATACGAATCAATGAATAGATATATTGAATGAAAAATTCAATTATTCTTCTCAGATGCATATGAAAGAGCACCCCGATTATAAGTATAAACCCAGACGCAAACCCAAACATCTAATGAAAAAAGGTATGCATTCGGAACCAAAAAATAGTTTAGATATGAATTAATGGTTGAACGCCTGCTATCTTCAGATCGATACCAAGTATTTCCTTACATGACAGCGCCGGGTCCTTTGGAATATTTACAAGCCCGATCTATATTCCAAGCTGGACTGAACCCGGCACTGAGCTTTCCGTTCCCTGAAACATATTTTTCATCGCTCGAAGCGAATCGTGTGTCATCACATGAGACAAGTCTTTTAGAGCACTCGGCGCTCACTTCTCATCATCATAACCACCACTTGAGTCCAGACCCTAAATTGAACTTCAGTGGGGGTGCTTTCGATATGAAGAACTTATTGATGGGACACAATCACATACAGCCCAATTCGAATCCAAACTCTGGCATAACATGTTCGTCACCATACAATTTGATGGTCCCGTGTTGTCCGTCTCTTCACCCATCGGCACAAATGTCATCATTAGGTCTGCAACCCTTTGCATCTATAGCCCATTCATCGAACAGCACATTAGGGACAGCTTCGACCTCAACTTCTCAATCAAATCTGATTCGACCAAAATTTCAATCAAATCAAAGACTTGAGGAAAGAACTAAATCGAATTCGGAGTCACCCTCTCCCAATAATTTCCGACTCAACCATCCCACCCCAATGAGTAATAATTCTTCCGCGTCGTCAAGTCCCTCATCTCCAGTGCCGCCCAATCCTTTCAATATGCAGCCCCATTTGCTCGGATATTTCTTACCGCAATACATGAACGGTAAGTGTTTTCATCAGTCAATCGAAAGCATGTCATTAGAGTTGATATACAATAATATCAATAATACATAAATTGATTGCTAATTGTGTGAATGTGTTTGTGCTCAGCCGCCAATGCTATCCACAGTAGACCACAGCTGAACAGTAGCTCATCAATAGCCAGCCCTACAAAGTCGTCGCCGATATTCGAGTGCCCCGGTATGTGATCTGATTATATTATCCAATATTTATTAATAACAACTCACTGTTGATCTGTATTTACCGGTAATTTAGTTTAAGAAATATTGTGCACACATTTGTGTAAAAATAGTTTAATTAATGATATAATTAGTGAATTCTCTAATTGTTTAGATGTCAGTCTATTTATGTGTAAATATATTTAAGCGAAAAAATAAATTAAACAATAAAAGTGTCAAAACTTATTTGACTTGTTTTTCACTGATTGTATGCAATGGTTGCCAAAAGAGTCACATATTGTTAACCAACTTATAAAAAGTTGTTGAGCCAGAAAAAGGCGCACAAATAATAGGCTGGATATCAATATTCTTTGCTTTTATCTATTCTTATAAAAAGAATGTAATGGAATATAAGGTGCAAATTAACGACTCTGTCTCTCAAAGTCTATTATGTCTTCGGTCGGCACTACATAACAATCACAAGTTTGACCGACAGATAATACGACGTCTAAACTAGAAAATGCATTCAATACGAGCTGTGAATAGCTCTCAATAGACGAATAGACTGTTTTTTCTTTAGTTGTGTAAAAGAGGCAAATCTATACCTAAATATTAAACAGTGAACTCAAGTGACACATCCCTCAGAAGTCGAAGCACTTGTTATTCTTTTCTCATTCCTATAATCTTCACTCAATTCTCACAACAAATTCGCTAAAAATATTTTCCTCTCTTTTTTCCACCGAAACCATTGAATGAAAAGTCAATTGAAATAAACAATGCCTGAAAACAACAAACTATTTATCGGAAACAGTGTTTGTAATGTCAGTCGAGAGTTGTGTTTTCCGTTTTTATCAGTGGTTCACAATATCATTGATGTAATTCAATAACAGCTATCAGAAAGACTTACAGAACAATAGTTAAAGACATCGATGTTTTTGATGGTTAACAGTATCTGAAACTGTTTTGCTTACAATAAAAAACTTTTGAATCGTTAGTTTTGAAATCATGGCAATAATATTGTGGTATTGTATGCAATGGCTGTTTGCCTGCAGTGATATATCCATTTTTATTGTGAACTTAGGTACGGGTGCTGTAGTTGGTGTTAGGTATGGGTTTTATCAGAAACAATGAACATAACAGTGTTAGTGAGAAAATGTCAAAACGGAAATGTTAGGCGATAATGGCTGTGCATCAATACAATGCACAATAGTATTGCACATTCAACATAACAATAATAGTGTACCCAATGTATTGTTCGCCACCAGAATTGTGGCGAACAGTGCGGGAGGGGATACATATCCATTGCATATAACGGTTGTGAAGCTGTGATACACAACTCTTGCAGTGCAAACATTACATTAAAAACATTGCAAATGTGTCTCAATATGTGCCATAATATTAATTTATATATAACTTCTATGAGTTGTAATGTTCTTCAACTTTATGTATACTTTGGCTGCAATTCTGACACAATCTATGAATACCGGAGTATTCATTGGAGTCGCTATATTAGGCCCGGAGGCAGTTTAGGCGATATTTTTTACTCACTTCTATTATATTTTTCTCTATTCTCCTATTTTTTATTTGAATAAACTTTTTGTAATATCGAGTAAAGCCTTCTCTGCTATTTATGTCGTTGAGTTCTATAACACATTTGCATTGGCTTTCAATTATGGTTTGGCTCACAATCAAAGCTATCTCGACATCTATTTAATAAAATATAAGCAATTATTTCCTTAAACTGTTTGTTATTATGAGTTCAGGTTTTCAGGCGATTAAGACTTTTTCCAATTGATTTGATTGCACTCAAAGCGAAAAACTTAACGAATTATTATTTATATTATTCTTTAATAAACAAAGAATTAATGAAATCGAAAAACAAAAGCGATTTTGACTTAAAAAATCAATTACCGAAACTCACGACATAATTGATTATCGCTTTAGTTATGCTGTTTAGCCGTCATTGCCATTGACCGACCATTACTGATATAACAGGGCTGTTGAGTCAAGCAATACATGC
Organism: Fuscozetes fuscipes; assembly: GCA_034702105.1. NCBI lineage: Eukaryota > Metazoa > Arthropoda > Arachnida > Sarcoptiformes > Ceratozetidae > Fuscozetes > Fuscozetes fuscipes. The sequence continues at coordinate 4,855 of JAQGCS010000276.1, forward strand.
ATCATAGGCAGCACAGGTAGCAGTTATACCCACACAACAGTTCGCCCTATTATTCAATAGTGAAGATAAGTTCGCTAACAAGCGATTCAAATAAACGCTTTTCACGAATGCTTTTTTGCCACAATTGAAAAATTGAAAACTTAGACCAAAGCTCAGTGCGTGGAACTTCACTTAACCGCACAGAACTAACCAGTGCCCAATCAGACAAATGATAAATTATGTCCTGGGGCCGTTTGAAAAGCAAAAAAATTTACAGGTATTCCAAACGAAAGTGAAGACCAAAAGTGTAATTTATATCCAATTGAAAGTTGTGTTAATATAAGGATTGAATAATATTCTAATTGAATTGAATTGCATTTATGGTGCGATTCAATTGAATGGTCGCTAATCCTGTTTAGCATTGAAAATGGTTTTGCATTTATAAGACATCTGCTTTCGGTCAACAATTTTCGATGTATTGCTTCTCCTAATCCGATGCCTTTCTGTACTGTCATGTATTGTGAGGTCTGGAGCAGTACTACTGTCTGCACATCTGTGACAATACCATTCTTCCGTTTTCAATATAATTTAGTGTTGGGCTCAACAATAGACTGAATACAATTTTTCGCCGATATAATAGTGGATCAAAAAATAGGACAACAGTTTTTTGGCAATCATTTTATGAGACATTCATAATATGATACTAACTTTTGTATTGTCCTCTTTTATATACGTTTATAATAAACTGCTTGTTTGACTCATTGTCCAACAAATAAATACCAAAATCGATTGTATTCGTAAGACTCAGATTTGCGGAGTATGTTATGTTTGTCAGGAATCTAATGTATCGCTTCTCTTATATTATGTTAAATGTCAGCCAAAATAATAATATCATTTCAAAAAAAGCAATAATCAAAAAACACATTCCTTTGAATTCAATTCAATTGAACTGAATTGTGAAGAGAATGGAAAATAGAAAAACACAGAGAAAAAGAGAGGGACAGACATACAAAGATTGATCAAACATAACAATAAGCAGCAAATATTCAGTTTTGTTTTGTATTTCCATTTTTTCATTGATCCGCAAACAATTCAGTTCGCAATACAATCAATTTTTTACTTCATTTATGTTTCAATCTTTTGTCTGAATTATATATTTTTCAAATTCAATGGCATTTGAATATTGAAAATCGATTTTTTCGATTACAATACATCTCTAACTTTGAAATTAATCTTGTTTTAGCTTTTTTATCAGGTTAAATTAGTAAATAATAGATCCGCGATCAGTCTGTTCATCTATCCTAAATAGGATTTCCCGGATCACTTCAAATTGAACGACTCTAAGCTATAATTATTTAGTTTAGAATATTGACTACCATTTTATCAATGAAATGAAGTATCAAATTATTAAAAGACATTGTTAACTTTGGTCCTCAAATTGATCAAAACATTGAGATAAACATAACATAAGCTTTTATGTTTAATCTATAAATACAATTTTTGATGCATTTAAAACTGGATCATTCATTCATACATTTGTATATCAAAAAATGATTTGTTTTCAAAAATCATATTTTAAAATATGAGATCAAAAAACTTATTCTATTCATCGGTTTAAATTGAAAAGACACCTGAATTGAATATACCCTGAATATAGTCTACATATCCTTAAGAATAAAATGAATTGTTGTTCATATTTAAAGAGAAAACCAAAGAATTGATAGAATAAACAAAGTATTCGCCAAACAATTGTTTCGCTAACTTAGGCTCAAAACAAATGTTATTTTGCATAAAATCCGCCCTAAAATTCATTAATGAAACTCAACTGAAAAGAGTTCACAAAAGTGTAGAAACAAATCAAATAAAATTGCTTTTGAAATATCCTATAATTTTAAGCGATTTCTTTATAAATATATGAAAATTTTATTTGTTTTAACATCAAAACCCTATTATTCAACATTTTTTTATTCAAATCATATTCTTTTCTAACAATCATTTCTTGTGAATCTTTGTTAAAGAATTTATTTAAACCAAAGTTTTTAAAACAATTATTTGCATTATATTTCTCGGATTAATTCATATGATCTTTTCATTCGACAATTCATATTCAAAGAGAATTAATTCTTCGCTTTTGTGACCATCCGTTTGAACTGTTATTTACTCATTTATTATCAATGCATTCATTTATCATTTATTGCCTCGAATGAGGAAAAGTCAAAAATGTTCAAAAATGGAATAGTCTTTAATCAATCAAAATCGAGCCGATAGTGAATGAGATAAAGAATATTTTGAAAAATTTTGAAATTGAAATGAATGTCAAAAGGATTATAATTTTTGAAATCATTTTAAACCAAAAGTATATACTTTTTCTTCGATGAAATTTTTACGTTTTTCGAAATCATTTGATTTAATATATAATAAATTCATCCAATTTTCTATTGGAAGGAAAACCAATATTTTGGAAAAATACACTTTTATTTTATAACTTGTAATTATGTGACCGACGATAATGTCTATCTCTATTGAGGTCTTTGTGGTCTTTGCCACCCATCCCTTCATCAAAACATAAATATTCTTAAGTAGATATAAATTAATATCAAAACATCAAAACATGAAAAGCAAAGAATTCAAGTAATAAATGAGAGAATGTTTTGAATGTTTAACTTCTAATAAGACTGGACTCACAATAAAATAGAGTATATTATTAGGAAACGTTGTGTCAAAAATTGTTTTCTTGTGAGACATGACATCAGTATAATTAAAGTATAATATCCTAATATAAATATCATCAGTAAATGAAGTAGAAAATGTTTTTTTGCCTCGATAACTACTACTTATTTTTGAAGAGAAGGTCACATGAAATGACTTGATATTAATTTATTTATTGAACAGAGGATCTGATATTTATTTATTTTAGGAATAAATGGTAACTTAGAATGTTGTTCACGCATACAATTTATAGCTCACAAAGCAGTTTGTCTTCAGTTGGCATTCAATGAACACATTCATGACTTATAGGTATTACATAAGTTCACGAGATTCTCAATACTAAACGCTTTTCTATTATGTATTTCTCTTTTATTGAGTGAAACCTGTGCTGTCTTTAAATAAAAGGTGACCCTAATTGTGAGCCCCTGTCAGACGCAAAAAATTTGGTTAAACGTATGTGTTGTATACGCCTTCATTGGAAGCAAACAAAGGTCTGGCCATCAAGTGCTCAACTGTTTTGCTTTGATTCAATTGTGCTCTTAATAGAAGTTGAATAGTGTTTGAATTGACTATATTTGACATAACGATCAGATTACCCCCCAATCCATGACCACCTCTTTTACGTCGATTGTATATCATGTTTGTCACTATTAATTAAGAATACAGTTTAGAGTCACGACCGAAGAATAGCCATAAGAAGAGCTGAAAGCTCTCTGTTTGAAGAAAAACTATTTAAACATTTTATATTATTTTTCATTTCAAACATATTATTGCGTTAAAGCGAAAACTTAGCGCAAACACAGCACCAAAGGCTGCACTTGGCTTCAAAAGGGCTTCAAAGGCCCCTATTCTGAGGTTAGGCAGTATTTATCAGCTACTCATCGAAAACACGAACACAATCATCAACTTTAAGATAAAACTCTGTTCAAAGACTTGTCTGCACCGAACTATTCAACAAAGAATGCGAATTGAAATGGAGTTTCTTTTTTAAATGTTAATAGAAATCGTGAAAATGCCTGTCCTTTCCAACTAATACTAACCACAAATTATTAATTTATTTATTTACACGATTCGATTGGGTTCTGAATTCTTCAAACACTACACAAAAACTAAAAGAAAGATGAGTTTAACTAATTAATGAATATTTCAAATATTAGAGAGAGAGAGAGAGAGAGAGAGAGAGAGAGAGAGAGAGAGAGAGAGAGATTATGTTTTGTATTTAAGTGTTTTTCACTTATTACCATGTGAATGGGCACACATTGTATACAGAGATATTGGCACAACTATTGTGGTGTTATTGTGATTTGGAGGCAGAGCTGGCATTATGTGCATTGTATGGCATATGTTGTATTGGATGCTATGAGGAAGGATTTGATAGCTTCAAACCCATTATTTTAAGCGCGATTGATATGAGTGACATTCTGTGATGTTATCTGTGGTCTGAAGCGAGGCATACGGCTGTGCTTCTAATCACTGGCTTCACAACTGGGCGTGAATGAAGTGTGTCAGACAAAGAATGCAAAATTACAAGCAATGCTTTTTCATGAGATGCTCAATCAGAACACTCACTATCCATGTAAGACATGAAAGCAATGCATACCATAATTACGATCCGCAACCAATTTATACAGAAATTCATATACAATATATTTATAATACATATAAGAATAGGTAAGAATCAAATACTTTAGATATTTACAAGTTATGCAAAAAATGATAGTACCCTCCGAAACATCAGAAGCCCAGTGCTATTCACTCAATTCAAAGTCAATCGAAAAAATCCATTAGAGAGAGGGCCACGAAATAATCAGAAGACCTCCCGCTGCCACCAAAACACTGCTGTCAATGGTTTTGTGTCTCTGTCTGTGTCTATATTTTTTCAAATGATTCTCAAATCCATTAAAACAAAAGTAATAAAGGCTTCAAATATTATAGGTTTCGGACTCATAAGTATTTCCGGCCCTCTGTTTCACAATTGAATTTAATAGATTTTTTCGCACAAAAAGTGGTTAAGTGGGAGGGTATCAAATAAGCTATTATGACTCTAAACAAACACGTAATTTCCAGAACAATCACTTCCAGTACTTCACTGACCCGTCATAACCGATGGCACCGCAGGTAAACCGACTAATAATAATGAGCGTAAGAGAGAGTTAACTCATATTAAACTATTTGAGGCCATTCTATGAATGTTCAAAACAGAGAATTATTATCTTTTTTCGTGAGATTATTTTATAAGACTATATTATGAAATAGTTTTTGCTCTCATTTCACTCAATTCAACGTTTTTTGATCAATGACTGGATGAGTATATAATGTAGTCTTTATGTGAGAATAATCGACTGACGAGAAAAAATGTCATAAAACTTTTGTTTAGATGAGCCGCACAATAGTTATAGAGTGAGCGCCGAAATGACAGCAACACCGAAATTACAAGGAAACCAACGCTCACAACTCACCTCCAAATTACAGGGGTATCTCTTCGTCAAATGCTTAGTATGAAAGGTGCAAAACCAGAAGCCAAACGCCAATTGTGGCTCAGAATAGAAAAAATCATTTACTGCAAAAAGTATTCATATTTTCGTCAGTGATTGTAGTTTAATATCCTCTCAAAATAAGATACAATATATTGAATTGTTGTCATATCTCAGGCATAAAGGGATTCAAACAGCGCTAACACTGACTCTTATTTCAGTAAAAATCACTTTTAAAAGTTTAATTGCAATTGTATTACTTCTTTTGTGAGGAAATACATTTATTCTGTGCTATTATTTCATTTTTACATTAAGGCAGTCAATGGGCTATTTTATAGTGAATACAATTCGGAGTTCCTCACAATTGAATTAAACGAACACTATTTTAAACACAATAAGGACTTTCATTGAGATATCATTAACAAAAGTCAATCATTAAATTTGTTTTTGCAAACATTTTCAATACATTTGAATTGAATTCCAAATACATCGGAGAATATCAATAGTTATTTAGAAAATTGAGAGAAATGACAATTGAATTGTGACTGAGTTTGTAAACCATTATAAACTCTGTGCTAAACAGTATTTCGAAGGCTTTTTCGTACAATTCAATGACAATTAGAGATTTATTGGCTTATTGTGTGAACGCCTGTAGCGAATCATTCAAATACGGGTTCGCAAAGAAAGTTATTGTAAGACGAGTTGTTGCACTTTTCAGGTCTGAAAATTAATTTACAATAGAGTTGAGAAATAAAATGAAATGAATAAAAAAAATGCTCAAAATTTATTTTATGCACTGATGTGGAAGAAAAATAATTTCTCGAAAAATTACGATTCGATTCACAGCTGAATATGAAAAAAATGAACTTAAATTAAATGTTGAATCGCTATATAATGTCTGAAAACTATAGATATTATTCTGGAATATATGAAAAATTTTAATAACTTTTTGCTTTAATGAATTGAAAAATGCTCTAAAATTTCGTTAATAAACAATAAAATATTTATTTTGGAAAATATTAATCAAATTTAATGTATTATGTGTTGAATCAAAGAAGACTTTCTTTTCATTAAAAATCTTTTTCTTCATTGAAAAGGAGGTGAAATATATTAGAAATAAATGATTAGAAGAGGAGAGGATTGTATGCGAGCGCACACCTCACGTCTCGTGTTTCTAATCAGAGCAGACAATAGGATGCATATAAAGCTTTGCAGAGCTGAAGGTATTGTTAGGTATGTTGGGCAGGCCTTCGGGCATCTCGAGTTGCAATTTCATTTCACTTTTTGTATTTTTCAGATTTCTTTTGACATGTTTTGTGAAGAGCTTATTATTAGGACGACTATAACAGGACTATAGCAGGAAATAACATTCACTTCAAATAGAGAAAAGAGATTATAAGAGACGCTATTCTGTTATGTATTTTCTATTAATGTAATATACAATACATTTTGTGTTATACTGTAGTTGTGTTTCGGTGTATATATTGTATTATGAATGCAATCCCCACATGAATCCGATGCCAACTCCGTTACGCCAATCACAGAGAAAATCCAAAAACTGTTAACTTCATAAAAGTTAATACGAGTGAAAATCGAGACTCATTTTTGTGGCTCATATGACGCGCTTTATCTCTGCTGTCCGTTTGTGGCTTTATATTCCTTATCTAAAAATAATATTAACCAAAAGTATAAAAATATCAAAAATGTTCAGACATTCAATAGTCATATAAATGTTTATATCAGTTATGGGCAAAACAGCACTGAATAGACAGTTCTATTGGATGTCAGCTCTTTCTCCTACTTTTTTATTTGACTCAAATCAAAGCCATCATCGGATTCATCATCAAAAGGGAAAACGGAAGACCAGATCTCCGTTAGAGTTAGCGATCGATTCAAAGCCATTCTCAGCATAACTAAACTCAATTCAATCTTTTTATTATTGTTGAAAACGAGAGGACATCCAAAATACTTTATATAACTGTATGTCAAAGTCATTTATTATGCATAATATGCCAATAGTTTATTCAGTGCTCAGTTCACTGGTTCTGTGCTCAACACTACTTGTATTCACTACTGTTCTCAATGTTTTTTTAAAGTTCACTTCAAATTCCTGATGTTTTCGAAACCAAATTTATATTTTATTATATTTTGTATGCAAAACATGATAACATTGGGACACACTTTGAGGCACTGATTGAACACAACTCTACAGAACAGAACAGAATCCAAACAATTGCACTGAAATTCTAATAACATTAGCGTTTGTGAGCAGTTTATTAAAAGATTTAACTTATTTGAAGTGCAGTAATAATAGAGAAAAAATAAAATTTTGTCAGAAATGTTATTCTTGAGTCCCATAACACAATTCACTGCCAATGCTTTCAACTCTTAATATAATTTTCTCGTCTAAAAGAAAAACTGTTGTATTTATATAATATTGAGATCACAAGTGAGACATAGACTGAGAAAGACTGTCCAAAGCATATATGGTTTTATAGATGCCTAACACCAAATATTTTCGACATATTTCAAAATTAAGTCCTTTTGTCGAACTTCTTATGTGTTTATAAAATATAGTCTCTTCTGTGCTCTTCATATAAACCGCACATAAAAGCCTTAGAATACAATTCATTGAATGTTGTGTTGTCTGCAGAGCACTCGCGAGCACTAGAATGAGGCGATTCTGAAAAATGTCATCCATTCTGAAGTATTTTTCCTCTGAAGGAGTCTATTAAAAGGAGAGACCTTTTTATAAATAAATATGAATTTTCTCTAAAGTGAATGCAATGTTTGAAATGAAATTGAACTCTAAAGTGTCACCAGTGAAAGGCAGCGCCAGATTCTATGATAAAATAGGGTTCCCGTCAAACGAAAAGACTACAAAAGAGTGGAAGGACTTCCACTCAAACCTTACTCTACTCCTCACACGACTCAAAGAAAAACTTCGAGTCCTGACTATAACTGATTAAAATATTTCGATCAAAAACTTATTGTTAGTATTTTTAAATTCAGAAATGACTCAGAATTCATATTTTGACAACATTTCCAAAAACTCACTTTTCTTCTTCTCTTTTGATTTTTTATTTCCATTTGGAAGAAGAGCTCAAAAAACCTTTTTTCAACTTTCAAAGAAACTTTTAAATGTTATTCATATAAAGTCAGAGAAATTTTAATTCAGTAAATGATAAATAAAATGAGCAAAAAATGGAAAATTTTGAGCGAAAAAATCAGAATCGATGGGCAATGATCTGACATATAGTTCATTGAAATTCTTAAATATTTTCTCCAAAGCAAAGAATTTGTGATTAGAGTATCGCCAATAATAATGATATTCACACAAAAAGGAGAACTCAGTATTTTTGAAGTTTACTTCTATTTTTTTGAAGCAATTTTTAGAACCGAATTGAAATCAGTTGTCGTTATCAGACATTAATGAACTAATAATGAATTTAGTCATTATATGCAGTCTTTTATTAATCATCTTTTTCTCAATATCCGACTCCAAATGCATTTTGATAAAAAGGTTCAAAAATCTACTAATATATTGAAGTTTGGCCTAATTATCGGTGCATTAGTACTGTGCAAACGCCTATCAACTAATGTATAAAAACTATACACAAACTAATATCGAATTTTTTAGCTTTGCTTTAGTTTTCTGTGTTTTTATCTCATTCTAAAAGCAAAGTGAAGTTCCGATGCAAGAAATAGACACTATTTTTTTGTTAGGACTCAAGTCGTAGTGGAGAGTGAGTTCCCCACACTTTTTATGTGTTCTATTGTCAGGCAAAGTGTATGTGTAAGAGAAGAGAGCTGTTGTGCTGTGTGCTCACAATTGCTATCACTATTGGACTGGGAGTTTGGATGTCGATATCGACACTTCCGTTTGTATGAAAAAGAAAAACTGGTGGAGCAATATGTGATTGACACCAAGTATTGTGCTCTTGTGCTCACAGCGCTCGCATCCATACGTTATTGAAGACGAGAGCACTGGATGCACATCAGTGAGAGTGAGAGTGCAAACAATGAGATCGATGGCGGTTTTTGTTATTCGTATTACTCCGGGCTATTTTGTCAAAGAGTAGGTCTCAAGCAATACGTTTAGCAATACTATAGCCAACAGTTATTGCTATACACAGATCCTCTCTTGGGATGAATTTTAATAAAGTTGTTCAAATAATCGAGTGGCACAGACAGCACACATACACACACTCATAGCTAAGGCAGTGCTCTCATCTCACTTACAATTATTACAGAGCAGTGAAGCAAAGAAGACTTGGCGACGACAATATCCTTTTCATAAGTTTCACATATATCTCCTTTTCTACTGTTATAATGGTATCAAATACTCGAATGGAGTATATATGGAATGCTATCCCTTTTCACAAAAATATTGTGTTTGGAGAATATGTGATAACAAAACAAAGACATGTTTGTCGATGCGATTGCTTTTGCTTTATTGCACTGACACTACACCACAAAACACAACATCGAGTGATTGCCTTCAAACACATACAATACCCGAATACCAGTGCAAAACAAATTATAGTCTGAGAGAAATTAATAAAACTAACTTCTCTATCAAAATGAATTAAATCAAACGACACAACTGTTGGCACAACTTTTTTACTTCACATTTATTATGACTTTTATTTTAAGAAAACCTAACGCCTGAGTAAACCCTAATTGAAGTCTATGTGACGATCGCTACCACTGAAGGCAATGAAGAAGAGCCGCACAACACAGAAGTGGGTGTGTATTGAGCGTCAATATAATATTGTCATTATATAAAAACCTTATTTAGTGGTCGTCCCCGTCGGCCCTGAACTGTGGAATATACACATATCTTACATATCGTGTGACGATTGCATTCAACCCGTGAATGTGTTTTGGTTTTGTTTGGCTAAGAAAAGAGTGACTTTTGTTTCATTTTCTGAACCACAATAGTCTTATGTGTGAAGAAATAAAGCCCTTATAAAAACCACATTAACTGTTCCGCTCCGGCGATCGGCCAAAACAACTGTTGAAATTATTACTACTATTTTCTCAATCCATCCGATCGTTGGCTCGCATTTCAAACAAACAATTTCTCCCTTCAAATCCGATTTACACTTCCAATAAACAATTGCTTTGAGAACAAACATATTTTGCTTTTTTGTCTTTTATCACATTTTTTGTGAAACTATTATATGATTTCTTCATTCAAAGACATTGACCACAAAATATTGAATTTTTTCTTTACATTAATTTTCACTCAAAAGACAATTTCGATAAGTTTTTGAGAAAAAGCAAACAAAACATTTAAAAAAATAATTGAACATTCGGATGATGTAGCATGATAAGTCAACGATAAATCATTAACCAATTAGAAGAAAAATTAGATAGATTAAGAATAATTAATTATTATCTTCTCAAAATCGTGTATTTACATCAATTTGTCTCAATATTCTCCTTTAAAGGACATCCAAGTTTAAGCCAACAATTTTTCAATTACAGGTTTTTATGTCATTCCTTAAGCGACCATGATTCAATCCATGAAAAATTGATTATCCCTTTACTAACGACTTCCATCATTTCTAAACTGAAGTACTTTTATTCAGATTAATTCGGCGAATGGTTTTGAAAGTCGAACAAAAGGCGATCGTTTATCAGATGTTCAAGGTTGAATCAGCGACAAATTTGACACATAATTTAATGCATGAATTAGTGCTGAATTCATCTTCAAAGGTCCAGACATCGAATAAAAGTTATTTTTTATAATCAGTAATCCCAAACGAATTGATAATTATTGCTCTAGGTCGTTTAAGCTTTTTTCAAACAGAGAACTTACATTACAAAAATACAAAATTATTTATGAATATATCGAATGAAAATTATAGACAACCAATGGTTTTGTCAAAAACTCGCGGAACTAAACCGATATTCCTATTAATAACTGGTTTCCCATATCTAGTGATAATTATTTATAATTCCGAAAGTTTGATCTTGGTGGCTCGTTTTTAATTAACAGAACCATTTGTCTGGAATTTTTTCAAACTCGAGTACAACCAATTTTCTTTGTGATCGACTAAAATAAACTAAAGAGTTATTCGAAAAGAAATAAAAGTCAAAGAAAGCGAATGATTTTCTGTGAGACTAATGGTTTGAATATTTGACAAAAAATAAACCGACGAATAGATTGCAATTCGAGTGGAAGACAAATATTGTTGATTCGAAACAATATATCTAAAGAAATCACTGCAAATATCAAAGCATTTATCTGTTTGTCTGTCCCAATGGACGAACATTTTTGGAAAACAGGGCAATTCCATCCACTTTCAATGATTTTGAAAAATAAATATAATTTACATTTCTTATTTTTAGAGCCGCGATCTATCGGTAAATCTCTCTGAAATTGAATGATTGACCATATTCTTTAAATGAGGAATAAGTAAGTGCTCTCTATATTGTTTGCATAGTTGGCATCGATTATCAAACAAAATCAATCACCTTTGAATAATTGAATTACTTTTCATTACTTCACATATTTGAGCTATGAATTCAAATGAAAATCAGTTGTGAGTTATTTAATAAATGATTCCGATTGAAATTTTTCACAAAAGCATTGATTAATATTATTGTGTAGATTGAATGCATTGATTGATTGCAAGAATGCTATAAATGTTTATCCAATTATTGGTTTTCTTTCTCTAAATTTGCGATAAATAGTTATATAAAAAGCAATTTATTTCATTTCCTCAAAACTTAGGTTTTATTGAATACATTCATTCATTCATAGATCAGTTTCTTCAATAAGAGGCCAGAATTGAAAAAATTAATCAAATGTGTTGAACCAGTTATAGATCTTTGAGTCATTATAAGGGATATAATAAGTTATGCGAAGCCGATAACTAATTCTGTGTTTAGAATTGCAATTCTGTTGATATGATGGCCTAAATGAATGGTCTATTAAAGGTTATGACCCAAAACATTATTATATGAGTGAAGCGCTCACAAGAAGGCAATTGAATTGTTGTGTAAAGTCTATCGATCGGCGCGAAAGTCGGTCCAATCTTTGGTTCACTTTTATATTGACCATCAAATTATTAGTTTATTGGTGCCTCTCCTTAACAGCCAATAGCACCCAATCATTGTTATTATTGATAGCACTCTATATTAGTATACGATATGCCGGCCATAAGAGTAATGAATAAGAGTGCCATAAGAGGATTAAGGCATAAATACGAGGCTCTGTTGATGAATGTTCCTCTGATTGTGAGTTTTGATGAGACACTCTTTAATATCGCATAACCGAACACATATTTCTTCATTTGCAGCAAAAACTGAGCCATACTTTTGATTTATTTTATGAATAGATGTCAAGAATTTTTGCCTCAATTTTTGGTTTCGCGATAAATGCTTTGATAAGTTTGGGCACAAGAAAAACCAATTGTTCGCATCAATGAACAATTGTATGAATAGCAATAGCGCACAACAGCGCCAAACACTACAAACAACTATTCATTAGCACAATATCTGACGAAACATGTATTTTGTTAATATATAAAGTGATTCACTTTTTCTATTCAATTCAAAAGAGTATTACATAAGAGAGTGTTGGCCACCAAAGCCACCAAAGCCACCAAAGCCACCAAAGATGAGTTTGGGTTTGTATCTTATGTCTAATCTTTTATATCATTTCTATAAATTACCTCAAATACTAAAAATAAATGAAATATTTTGTGAGCACTGCCTTTAATACCTTTCATATTCTTAGACATTCAATGGATGGTAGTATCGAGACATGAGTTCGGGTGTGTATTGCATAACATTTGAGTGACTTTTTTGTCGAAATTTTCTGTATTTTGTAGTGGAGTGTCGTGTAGTTGAGTATAGTGTATGTGCTCTTGGAATTGTGTGTCTGTGTGTGGGGAGCATCGAATCAGACAAACGGAACAATGAGAGCGGTTGTGATCGAGAAAATGGTTTGTTGTATGTGTTGTGTATGCGTTCAAAGCAAAGGTGTCAATGAAAGCACTGACACAACACAACTGCAATACCAAAGAAATAGCTTTTGTTGCCTTAACTTTACTTTCTGTGAGTCAACAAAAGAAAACCGCAAACAATACTCTATTGGAAGGGCTTTTGCTTCACAACTCACTGTATTTGGTCCCGATATATAATGGTCTCTATGAATGTAGTGGACGGCCGGCCCACCCGACTATTCTTTATCCGATAGTCTATAGCTGGTGATCCTCTTTTCCCATTCAGCGACTTTCTCTTATATTCGAGGCTTTTGAACACAACGTTATCTCCTATTGGGAAGCACTGCAAACACAGAGATGAGGCGCTCATTGTGTGCTCTGTAGTTGAGTAGAGTTGAGCAGATCATCCGAATAAAACGTTTGGGAGACCACAGATAACGGCATAACATCCACTCTAAGCTATATCGAGCGCAAAAACACCTCTTTTCTACTCCAAAGCCTCAATAGTTTGCGAACACAATAAACACCAAACTATACACTCAATAGAGATTCATAACTGAGTCTCTCGCGCCTTATATACTAAATTGACTTCACTATTATATGATGGGGTGGCCAAGGGCTCTCAAATCCACAATTTAATTATCTCACTATTAAAATTTTTATGAAAAAGAAGCTAGTGTTTCCATAGCAACCATTCCATGTAATAAAAGCAAAAAAGAGTGTTAAACAAGCATGCAAACTTACATTAAGCTTGTGACTCACATAATCTGAAATAACCTTGGTTACTCCTTGTTATATAAAACTTTGACTTTTCATACAAATTCTGGAAATAAATGAAATGAAAATCAGTTTCTTTTTATATATTTCTATAAAAATAGTTGAAATGAATTTTCTATATTTTCGTTGCATTTCTATTCATATATTCTTAGGATTTATTATTTTAAGAGAAAAACTTTAATAAGACTTATGCTTACAATCCTTAGAAAATTGTTTGAGTGGATCGCATAAGACTATTACAGGGAAGACGACTTTCATTCATTGTTGGGCACTGTTTGGAGGGCTGTTCGGGAGAGCGTCGGATCAGGTTTTATATGATCTCATACTAAGCCTAAATGTTCTGCAGACATACGATAGCAGCGAAAGAGTAGTAAAAATTGTATGCATTTAACTGTTAGACAACTATTTGAAAGAACTGTTTGATATCTGATAAAACGGAGAATATATGGAATATATGCGAGATTTTGCTCTTCCATTATATTCACTATTTTTTGCATTTTTTGTGTAATAATAGCGAATATCAATGGTTTGCAGTTTTCTTATTGAAAAAGTCTAAGCAATTCTTTCGGCTCACAATAGCACTGGAATTGGCTGAGGAGGAGTAGAGCGGCGCAACTTTATAACTTGAATTGTTATGTTAAAATTGCATTTATACCCGAACACAGGAACATGTGATTTGAATGAGAAAGGTCCTGCTTTCCGGACTTTGTAGACGTCATTTGTCACGACTAAGGATATTGTATTTACAAATACTAAATAACAATAGAGTTTTCTTTTGAATGCAGTGGATCACCATTTTTCCCATACGATTGATCGACCAAAAGGACCCAACAACTGAAAGGCCGGGTATTGTGCGCTCACAATACCAGACAATAGAGTTCTCCTGCAAATAGTACCACTATTAGCCTAAAAGAGCCTTTGGTTTCAACCTTCTTATGATTCTTATATATATGAACACCAATTGTTTGCCTTTAAAATCGCAATACATCTGTTTGACAAGTACTCAATGCGGGAGTGACGGGACTGACCTCTGCGCCGATACTTTATGCAAACGTTTTACAATTGCTATTCATTGGTGTCAAAGAAAAGGTGAAACTAAACAGACCAGAGAGAATCTATTGATACCATTCACAAGTACCAAATCCGAACTGACATCTTAGGGCCCTCTCATCCAACAAATACTATTAAAACTGTTTTCCAGCAACACTTCGCGCGAATGACAGTCTCACACTCCATACACACCATTCACTCAGAGTTGCCGACAGTTTCGATACTTTGCTGTGAAGCCAATCGCGAAGACCTGTTTTCAACGATAAGCCAATAGTTGTTCTGAAAGGAGGGTTTCGGCGCTGAAGACGCCTTTCCATCAGTTATAGCCTTAGAGCTCAAACTGTTCAAAACAGTTGTAGTTTTGGCTCACATTTGTCTGAGTTGTCGCCGGAGAAGAGATATTTGTTCAAAACGTATTACTTGTTCTCAAGACTTCCCATTAATTGTGTCTTATTCTGTGACTAAATGTCATAAATAAAGCGAAAAGTGTTCAAAATATCTGCTTTTCCATCGATTAGTGACTGAAGTGTGAAATTTTATACCTCATTAATCCAAAAGTTAATAAACTGACCCAACTTTTAATATGACTATGACTGCGCTTATGTCAAAAAGTAATGATCACGTGAAGAGACCGATGAATGCATTCATGGTATGTATTGTCTAACTATTTGTTTTCTTTCACAAGTTTTGTCTTAAAGTCAATCAATTGTTTAAATTCTCATTTATTTGCAAACATTTTATTCAGAATTTGTGTACTTTTTGTGTAATTAAACTCAAAATCAATAGAAAGCTCTGAATATAAAATGTATTCAATTGGAAGTAATGTTGAGACAAGTCTTGTCTATTGCTTTACCGTTTAGTATACCTAAGAAGTGATTTACTCTTCAAATTGTTTATCAAAACAATGAGTGCTTTTGACAAATAATTATAAGATATTTGTGTTAATGTCTCGAATATAAAAGCGTTTCCATATCTCTTAGAATAATAATCTTTGAAAAACAAATGATAATTCTTAAGAGTACTCCACAATAATGGATAGTATTTAATGCTTTTAATGGCTTTAGGTCTGGTCGAGAGGACAGAGACGAAAGATGGCTCAGGAAAACCCTAAAATGCATAACTCAGAGATTAGTAAACGTCTCGGAAGTGAATGGAAGCTATTGTCTGAGGCCGAGAAGAGACCATTTATCGATGAGGCCAAAAGACTCCGAGCGCTTCACATGAAAGGTAGGAAAAACATCCAAAGCATACAATTAGTGTGTCTGTGATCGCACACAAACACTGTTCAAACACCTTATTATCGATCCGATTGTCACTCTTTAGTTCACTCTTTGAGAAAATAATTTTTATGATTATAAGCTCTTCTTTAGACCACTTTTTCGATCAGAAGTCAAACGCTTTGTAAATAACTGTATTTTAAGTTAATTATGAATTCCTTTCCTGCGTTCAGAACATCCCGACTATAAGTATCGGCCGCGACGCAAACCAAAGCCAATGGTCAAAAAAGACAACGGGTATTTAGGAGGCGCTCAGCAGTTTATGAGTCCCCCGTACGACCCAATGGCGCGATTTCCAACATTTGGTTCACCAAATGAGCCGCCCGTGAGTGTGGCCACAATGTCTTCGCTGGAGAGCGAGAAGGCAGCCACTGCACGCACTTTACCACTGACCGTCTCTCCGCTGTCGTACGGGGCCAGCCACTTGAGTGCAATGGCCAAATTCAGAAATGATTCACTAAATTCGATGGCCTTCAAGAGCAACCCAGGTGACCTGAGTCCCTTTTTCAACAACCCAGCAGCTTATATGAGTCCGGCAGCTTCTTCATTCCTGTCATCGCTGTCAAGCTCGCATCTGAGCCACCACTCCACCCCTCAATATAATCTCCACCCGAGTGGCACATATTTACCGCCACCAGGTTATCCACCGGTAACATCGCACTCGACGAACAGTTCACCGCTCAGTTCATATTCGCCGTATCTGTCAAGTCTCTATTTTTCAGGTTTACAGAAAAGTTCGGCTCCGCTCCCGGTTTAACTATTTTGTTGTATGATCAAATTAAGTTTGAACTCATTTATTACATACTATTAACAGATTGTATGTCATTCTGAGCGAACCTCTCATTTGATTTGACTCTCTGTGTGACCGTTAAGTTGTAAATATTTCAATTGATTTTGACAAACAAGAGCTGAGACCAAACAGTGCTCACTAATAGACATCGCATTTAAATGCATTTTAATGACAAATATTTGAGATTCACTTTTCAATTGTCATAATATTATTGGAACCATAAAAATAATTATAATCACTAAAGTAGTGCCAAATGAGACACAATTTAAATATAATACAAATCACTGTCGATATGACTGTTAGTCATAATCTGAAGTTTAGATAATAATTAGATTAATTGAAAGACAACTTTGCATTCAATTAAATTCTATTCAAATAAATCTCAAAGAGTTATATAATATTAGTTTTTGAATGACCGGTGAGAACCCATTTGCTGTAGATTTCGATCAAAAATAAAAGAATTTAATTTAAAGGCGAAATTCAAAGAATCAGTGATAGAGTGAACACAAAAGAATGACTAAATAGAGACAAAATTATGTAATGTATTGTAATCTGTTTGTAAAGCTTAGCAGTTATTTCTTTATTAAACAAAATTAATAAAAAGAAGAGCTTTTCAATGGAAGAGAAAAATTTTCATCATTTCTATTGTATCGACGATTTGGAAGCGATTTTCTCTGCGTTTAATTTTTTGTTGTGCCATAAAACTGATGGAAATACATGTCATTGAATACAAATTTTAATGTAAAGAATGAAAAATCAACATTTGCTGTAAAGTTCCTCTTATTATGTATTACAATATAATAGAAAATAATATTATTAGAGAAATAAAAAATTAGACGCTTTGATAAAAAAAATTCTATGATTTCATTATATCATTTCACAGAACATACAATCCAATAGAGAGGAGGTTTTCATCATTTTTATCATTTGCAGCATTAACTTCAGCGACACTTCAGTAAATATACTGTCAATTGTGTTATTATATGCAATGAAATAACACAAAAATAGTTGAATTAAAAATCTGCAAACAGTAGATATTTTTGGGTAGAATTTATTGTTGAGAATTATAAAGAAATATATATTAATATTATTAAAGAATTGAAAAGACTTTTTCGTCGAATACAAACAGAAGAATGTTTTTCAATAATAGCTTCGCTGACAATAGAATGGAGCGATTGTGAGGAAAGACTGTTTTGTTGATAACTTCTCTCTTCTTATTTCTTATTATTATCGCTAAGTTTTGCAGTTTTGTCGCAAAAGTAAACATCAAATGACGGCAATTGTAAAACATCGACATAACAGACATAACATAATAAGAGAATAACATGTATTCCAATCGATGTTTAATATAATATAAAAGCCGTTATCAGTGCACAGCTCTTACAGTGCATACCATTTGCTTTCATTCTTTCTTTTATTTAGTTTTGTCACATAAATGAAAATTTTCTTTTCCTCTGTTTTTCTTTCAACACAAAAGCCGTCAAATGAATGATAGGCTCAACAGAATGGATAACTTTTACTAAATTAAAGGGAAATTACATTATATTATATAATAATATTGAAACCAAAGCAAGCAATCACTACATAAAGCTATGAAAGAGATTCGCCTAAAGAGAAGAGTTTAACTTAAACGACAAGACAATTGTCTTCTTAATGAGCCCTTAATTCAATGGTGACAAAGACTCACAATCACTACCAGCACTACCACAACCCAATACCAGTGCTAACAACGCTATTATATTTGGACTAAAAACAACTTAATTTTATAAAACTTTTTCTCCTCTAATATTGAGTTTTGATTGATTCACAATTCGATGCTTTTGTCTCTACTCTTGTTATTGGATTTGTTGTCGGGTTTTGTGTTTTTGTTGTTCTCAGAAGATTTTCGGAGAAAAAGGAAAAAAATAAAATTATGGGCTATTGTGTCGACTATTGAATGGTATGAAGCACTGGATGTGTGGACTGATTAGTGATCTATTGTGATTGGTATGCATTGGAGGCATTGCAGGTGCACTACTGGCACAGCACTGCCAACAGTCACGAAACTGTTATATTCGTGTGCTTTTGTCAATGGTGTTATTCATTCAATAGCTAATGGGCCACAATATGAACACTTTATAAGAAGCGATTCTGTGCGCTATTGTGCGACAAATTGCACACAAAATTAAATCTAAAACATAATAAACAGCGAATACAAGGCTTTGGTTCTGTTCTACACAATCACTACAA
Source organism: Fuscozetes fuscipes (assembly GCA_034702105.1). Lineage (NCBI taxonomy): Eukaryota > Metazoa > Arthropoda > Arachnida > Sarcoptiformes > Ceratozetidae > Fuscozetes > Fuscozetes fuscipes. The sequence goes on from JAQGCS010000276.1 coordinate 24,101, forward strand.
TACCAGTCATTAGAAGAGAAGAAAAGATAAAAGAATTCAAACAGAAATTCATAAATAATCTGAAGTATGAAAAAATTGTTACGAAAACAAATAGCGATTTGAAAAGTAATTATCAGTAAAATTATTGAACGATTTGTTGGGAATTAGTTTAAATACTAAGAATGTAGTAAAAGAATGCATTTATTGTCTTATATTTGTTGATCAACTAATTTATCTTAAGAGCTGATTGCGGCTACTGTTAGACCATAAAGAGATATACTTATGATTGGGTCTTAAGTTCGATTGTGTCACTTCAGCTGATCGTAAATATCAATTGGAAAGTCATTGCCGGCTCTCCATTAATAGCTTATCTCCGGATTCTTATCTTAGGAAACACTCGAAGAACAATGGATTTCGTTTTGTTCGGCTTTCTTTACATTCAATGCATTGCAACCAATGAGACAAAAGCCAAAAGAGCCGACACTCGAGCCCTCATTTAGATTATATTAACCATTAATAATAGGCCATACTTATTGTGCTTGATAAGTTTCAATAACTCGGAAAAAACTGATTTCGATTGCATTGTGAGTGTATTTTATTATTGAATTCAATTATTTTTAATAAAAAACATTTCTAAAGAATTGAATGCCTTTTCCAAAGAAAACGATTCTTTCAGATTCTATGCAATTCTAACACATTTCAAAAGCCATTGAAAGCCATTCTGTGTTCAATGTGTTGATCACAACTTTTCGCACAAATATTTATATAAATTTTATTATTATTTATAATACTTTTTCTCTTTTAAAAGAAGTGCATGACTTAGGGTCGGCATAAAAGCGAGAAATGACTGGTATTGCAAAAAACTAGATTAATGGTTGTGCTCTCTGTGACAACGCCATCAACGAATAATACTTGCATTTAAAATCTTTATAGCATTTGTACATTTGGTGGCGTTCCGGGGACTTCATGCATGCAATGGATAGAAAGGGGCATAAATTCTATTGAAAATTGCAAACCAACAAAGAATCAAATAAGTTATCGAGCAATTGCTTCGCTCACAAATTCATACACAAACACAACAAAAATAACAATAAAGTGTTTAAAAAATAAATTTAATTCTGATTTAGTTCGAACTCATATAATATTAGATCAAAAGCTTAACAAAAGTGTTTCTCAATTTAATTTGATTTTATAGCCCATCTATTGAAGGCTATGTCGGTGCTAACAGTGCTAACAATCGACTATTTATAACTTTTTGTGCTTATATTTCAGTATTAAATGGCACTCAATATTATGAATGCGATTGTTATCTAACCGGTAATTGTGGGCTAAATATTGTGATCGACATTATTCTGATTTTGACTCAATTTTGAATCTCGCAAAAATAAACCATCAGTTGAATCGTGTAATTATGAAAAACTAGATTCAAGTTATATATAATAGGGGCTAATTGTGAAGCCCTGTATTCAATGGCATTGAAAGTGTTGGACAATAGAGAAATTGGCAGAATTGGCACTTCTCTACTCTACTATATGGTTGTCTTTTGAAAACAGTAATATTCTGGTCATTGAGTATTCTCGGCGAAGTTTGCACATATACCCAGTTTGTAGTGGTGCTAAACGCCATTATAGATGCTTATATAGATGGGGGGCCCTTCAAATAAAAAAGTATAATAGGCACCGATATAATAGCTGGCTGTGCAACAACTTTAGAGGCTGACAGCCTTCTATTGTAATGCATTTGTTATTATAATAACTCGAATGCGGATGTGAACCAATAAAGAGAAATAAAGTGAAATAAAGTTGAATAAAACAGAATAAAAAGCTCGATATAAGCGAAATCTATTCACGCGTTAACATTCAATGTATATATGGATGCCTTCAAATGTATTATAAGACACAGCTTTGATTCACGACTATTATTTGCAATTCTCTATTGATATTCCTCTCCAGCAATATCTATAACCGATGCGGTCTTCCAATAATCTGTGGTCTGCCATCACTTCACTCTATTATGATGTGATGCGATGTGGGCTGAGTTGAGCATACATTTCATCAAAGTTTGATGTGTTGGCCGCCAAACTTCAAACGTTCGCTTCACTCAATGCTTTTCATCTGAATTAAAGGATAGAATGCATTGAAATCAGCACTCAATTCCATGAAATGAATCCACAATAGACTATCACAAGAATATAACACAACATACACGTAAATAATTAGTAGAACGGGTCAGAGATATACAAATAACACAATCAGTGGTCAATCATTGCTCTATCGTTAGTCAACCAAATCATTCAATGAATTGTGTTTCCCATCACTCAATACCCAAATCACTGATTCATTTAATTTATTATAACCAACTTTGTGTGTGTGTGTGTGTGTGTGTGTGTGTGTACTTGAGTTTTTTCATTTCCTTTAGTTTTAAGGGTCGACATTTGGTTTAATGAAATATTATTGGTATTAATATTTTTTGTTTTTGATTATCAAGAAAAATTTTAAGGGAATAAAAAATGAGCAAGCTTTTTTGTTGAGAGTAAATTCAATTTGGTTTCATTTTGCAAAAAATATTAGTTTTGGAGATCTCTTCAGTTTTTGCCTCACATTGAAAGTAATCAAATGTTTGAATGAGAGATATCTTTAGATATTTATCTATCGATCAAATAAAGTATTGGATAAGAGACGGATCTTTTTGTGGAATGAATAGTAGAGTTGTCTAATAGTGATGTGATATGTTTTGAGGTCCGCACAACTGCACAATACCGCCGATAGTAACGAACAGAACCGCTATTTATTTGTCATTGAATGCACTCAAAGCTTCCAACACTCCTTTTCATCGCCAAAGACCTTCTGAATGGGTTTTCAATTTTACCAAACAATACGATCTGAGGAGTCGGACAATAAGCAAATCACGAACAATGAGCACCGGGTGATCCTTACAATCCCTTACAATCTAGTATAATAAGTAGCATTTGTGTGAAAGAAGCATTTGGCCCAAAGTCGTCCTCTCATTATAACGCATAACAATCAATCGCTTCACACATACTCTACTCTATCCCTCTTCTCTTCTTTTTTTCTTTCTAGTTATTGAACTCAAAGTCCTCTCTCTCTCTCTCTCTCTCTCTCTCTCTCTCTCTCTCTCTCTCTCTCTCTCCCTCTCT
>JAQGCS010000277.1:0-27225 GCA_034702105.1 Fuscozetes fuscipes
TTGTTGAGTCTGTAGTCAAGTCTTCTGTATTTGATTTTATTCATGTATTCGAACTGATAGGACTGTCCGCTATATATAAAGTACTGCTGAGTAGTGGCCAACACCAGACTACCACTAAATGACCCAGCTAAACATCCCAAGTTCAATAGCAAAGAACTACCAAGATAATGATAGCCATTACAAGTGAAGTCCCGAACAAATTCGTTAGTAAATAATATGTTGACTAAACAGCGGAGTGCGAAGACTAAGTTAAAAAACTTTATTATTATTATTTTTGAAAGCCTTCCTTTATTATTCGGTTGATCCAGGTCAAAATTTGTTCGAACTGAATACAAAACATTACCCAAAAACCCTTCATATCTCTTGAATATTTTTATCTCCTCAATATAAGTATAGGTTCTTTTAACCCTTTTAAGTTGTTTGTTCTTGTTCATTTTATATATTACTTAATTTCTGAAATTTTAACAAGATTAATAGTTTGATTCACTTAATTCTTACTCTATTTCTTCTTATTGTTGATGATATGAATTATAAATATATTTAAACTTTTTTTCAAATAATCTAAATTTGATATATTTTTATTTTATCAAGATATTTTCCAAATATTTACTTTAAGAACTATGAATATTACTAACTGTCAATATTTTTGATTAAATATTTTTTCATATATTATATAAATATCAAATATGATCTTTTATTTTAACTTTCATTTCTTATGTTTGCATTAAATGTACATGTAATAATTAATTTCACTGCATATAAATGACACTGTATAATTATAATAACAAGGCTTTAATGACAAACTATTCACTTTGTAGACCTTGTAAAATTAATATAAATCAATAATGATAAAACAGCAAAAACATTTTGCTAGAAGTAATTAACGAAAATGTTCTAGAATTTAAAGTTATGACAAACATATGCAGGTGATTGGTAATTTAAGAAGCTTTATTTCAAAATAATAGACATTACTACATTTTCGATTAAATGTTGGGGTTAACGACAAAACTATATACTTCCATTAATGTAGGGAAAAATGAGAGGTCAAACATTTTTAATGAACAATAAAAAATAAAACACATAATTTTCACAAGCAGTAGGCGAAGGTTCTTGTCACCCAAGCATAAACAGCTAAAATTTATTCACTAAAAAATTTTGACATACCTTGCCAAAGCTATTCAAAATAAGCAAAATATAACACAATCTATTTGAATGTTATTGATATTTGAGAAAAATGTAATGACATTAAATGGTCTTGCTTTAATATCAGGTACTAAGTTTAATATATTTATCACTGGAATTACGAAAGGTTTTGATCTTATCTGATTCTTTTTTGATGGTAAGTTTAAGTAATTTAAATCAAACCATTTGATAATATTTTCCATTTTACTCATTTAATAATTGCCAATAAAATGTAAATTTATTATTTTATATAAAGTGTAGGTGCATGATAAATTATTTAAATTTGATTAACTAATTAAATATAGAAATAGATTCTTATTAATTAATACATTAATTTGAAGTATTTTAACAATCAGGAGAAAACTTGCAATTGAATCTAGGACATAATTAGTGAATTCATATGAAGTGATTGGAAACAAATCATAACAATAGAAACCAATTTCAGGTCCGGACAGACGTTCAATGAATCGCATTATTTTCAGTTTGAGTTTAAGAGTTATTTTATGATTTCGAGACAATAGGGTATTGTATAGAAAAGATTGGGATCCATGAGCAGATGTGATGACCGAGGCATACAAATAATTCATTATAATGATCACTAGAGATATTAAAATGACCTGGGACAATGCGACCGATTTTGTTATTTGATTTATTTCGGGAGCAATTATCAAATAAGTGAAAATGTTTAAGTTTGGTCTGATTAATTTGTACAGGATATAAATATAGTGACACATCTCTGAGTTTAACTTTCTACCTTCTTCAATCAATGTTATGTGCATTTTAAATAGGTGATATAACTGATTCAGTCTTCCACTTGATATACAGTCAATTATTTCAATGTTGAGTTGAGTGAACTGGTATTTCAGGTGTAGAATACATATAACCGAAAGTGAGCTAATTGTGAATACCATAGCAAAAAACTCATACATCCATAGACTTATGACAGTTGTCCAGAATATAACACCTTATTTAAAATAAATTATTTAGAAATTTTGGAAATTATTATCTCAATTAATAGCTCACCGAATATATTAAAATTAATATCCGGATAAAAATAACCAATTATTGACGGCGCAGAATAGAGAGCTGTTCCAGATAAAAAGGAGGGTATCATTAAGGTACTTACTCCCAATGTGATCCAGCGAAATTCGCGGTAGAATTTGTTATTAAACCTTCCGTTAAGTCTGTAGTCAAGTCTTCTGTATTTTATTTTATTCATGTATTCGAACTGATAGGACTGTCCGCTATATATGAAGTACTGCTGAGTAGTGGCCAACACCAGACTACCACTAACGCAACCAGCTAGAAATGCCAAGTTCATGAGCATAGAACTACCAAGATAGTGATAGCCATTACATGTAAAGTCCCGAACAAATTCGCTGGGAAATAATATATTAAATAAACAACGCAGTGCGAAGACTAAGGTAAAAAACTTTATAATTATTATTTTAGAAATTCTTCCTTTCTTATTCGGTTGATCCAGGTCAAAGTTTGTTTGGATTGTATACAAAGTATTACCGATGAAACTTTCATATCTTTCGAAAATTATATTTTCATCACTTCTTGTAATATAACTTCTTTTATATACTTTCATTGTTTTCCTCTTGATCATTTTATATATTACTTATTTTAATTTTAACAGGATTTGTAACTTTAGTAAAATCAAATTTAAGACATCACTTTATTCTTGCTCGATTATTTTATAACGTTTTAATAATATCAATTGTAAATTAATATAAACTTTTATAAATTTAGTATATTTCATATTTATTTTAATAAAATAAGTTTTACACTAAATTTAAGCAAGATGTTCATCAAATAAGATCACCTTTCACAAATATTTACTTAAAGTAAAATGTTAATTTGAAAACTGTCAATATGTTTGATTAATTTGTTTATTTTTCTTGTATTACGCAAATATCAAAATGTTCTTTCATTTTAATTTTAACTTTCATTTCTTATATTTGCATTAGATGTACATGTACAACAATGTAATAATTAGGTTTACACTGTAGAATTTCTATGATAATCAAACTGAACCTAATATAATTTCTTAATGTGAAGTGAAATTACATCAAAATAAAATTTTTCTGGCTTCATAATGATATAATTTGAGATTAGAAATTATATTGATATTAGGATAAAGGTCTAATATATAAACAATTATTTTAAATCTGAAAGCAATAGATTTATGGTTAAAAACTAAAAGCTTTAATAGCTCACATCTCTGTCTTATGCACATCTCCATAAGCCAGGTTCAATCTTAATCATCTCTAAAGGGAAAAATGTTATGTAAATTACAAAATTAACTACAGTTCATCAACATAAACAAGGCAAAAAACAAAAAATAAAATTCAGGTTTTAAAAATTATTATAAGATTAAATAGATTTTATTTTGGCCTTCATACTTTTGACGCATTATCGATTTATTATTCAAAATTTACATGTTGATTGAAGTTGGAAAAATCTATTATATTTCATACATAAAATTACGTTATTCCTACCCTCTATGAAAAAAGAAATATTTGTTTTTAAAGTTATTAATTGAGTTCACTATTTTTATCCAGTGTCAATTACATTGCAAATGGAAAAGAATTATCTCGAATTATTATGTTATTTATTTAATTAAAATAAAGTAAACTACTAATTAATTAGACCTTAATTGTAATTAGAAATGATATTTCTCCTTTTGAGAGATAGTTTATTCTTTATATTACACGATTATATTTTAGATGTAGAATTAGGTCAAATTATTGCATAAATATTCTATAAAATATATTTTATAAAATATATAAAAAATCAATAATGCGACAAAAATTTGAATATTTGTGACGCATTACTACTAAGATTTTGCCTTATTTCAAAATCAAATCACTTGTTATATTTTTTTATCATACAAGTTTTATTGTAACGTGTAAAATTTAATATGAATCATATCAAGCTGTGATAGAGAGCAATATTTTCCTATAAACACCTATGAACTTTATTAAAAGATATTTATGTTTATGAAAGTTGGAATGTCCTTCAAAACAATATATTGAACTAGAACGTTTTGCGTTTGATAAGGAATCATTTTATAATAAAACTCTGAGTATAATCGAAACAATATTCGAAATATTATTTGAAAATAAATGTGGAGAACATTTCAAGTTTTGAGTGTTGATTGTTTAAAAATGAACAAGAATAAACAAATTAAGCGATTTAGAAGAACTTCGATTACTGGTATTGAAGAGATTAACATTTTCAAAAGATATGAAAAATTCCTGGCTAATATTTTGTATTCAGTTAGAACAAACTTCGACCTGGGTCAAAGGATTAAGAACAAAAGAATTTCAAAAATATATATCTTAAAGTTTATAACCTTAGTCTTTGGTCTCCGCTGTTTAGTTAACCTATTATTTTCCAATAAATTTGTTCGCGACTTCACATGCAATGGCTATCACTATCTTGGTAGTTCTATGCTATTGAACTTGGGATTTCTAGCTGGATGCGTAAGTGGAAATCTGGTGTTGGCCACTACACAACAATACTTCATATATAGCGGACAGTCCTATCAGTTCGAATACATGAATAAAATCAAATACAAAAGACTTGACTACAGACTAAACAAAAGGTTTAATAATAAATTCTATCGAAAATTTAACTGGATCGCATTGGGAGTGAGCACACAAATGATACCAACCTTTCTGTCAGTCGCAGCCCTTTATTCTGCGCCAGCAATAATTGGTTATTTTGATCCAGATGCTAAATTTAATATATTTGGTATGAGCAATGAAATAATTTAATAATTTGCAATATATTTTACTATTTAATTTTTAATAAGGTGTTATATTCTGGACAACTGTCACAAGCCTCTGTATGTATGAATTTTATGCCATGGTATTCATAATGAGTTCACTTTGGATTATATGTGTTCTACACCTGAAATACCAGTTCACTCAACTCAACATTGAAATAACTGATTGTATATCAAATGGAAGACTAAACAAACTATATCACCTATTTAAAATGCACATAACATTGGTTGAAGAAGCTAGAAAGTTAAACTCAGAGATCAGTTATTATGTTTATATTCTGTACAAAATTGTCAAGCCATGTTTCAACATTTTCATCTATTTAACAATTGCTCCCGAAATAAATCAAATAACAAAAGCAATAGCATTGTTCGAGGTCATTTTAATTTCCATACTTATTTTCAATATGAATTATTTGTGTGCCTCGGTCATCACATCTGCTCACAAATCCCAATCCATGCTATATAATACCGTATTGTCTCGCAATCAGAACATAGCTCTAGACCTCAAACTAAAAATAATGCGATTCATTGAACGTCTGTCCGGACCTGAAATTGGTTTCTATTGCCATGATTTATTTCCAATGACGTCATATGAGTTCACTGATTATGTCCTCGACTCAGTCATAAGTTTCCTTCTTATGGTAAAAATGCTTAAGAAAAACGGATTCATCAATTAGAATTTATGCAAATTTCTAATTAGCAACATTTTGTTGATATGTCTCAATATTTTAAAAGTCCATTATAATTTAAAAATTACCTAATGTTTTTAAAATGAAAGTCACCTACACTAAACTCAATACCAGATCACAAATAAATTTAGTGCTAACTTTACCGAAGACAACAAGCATTAACTAATTTTTTGCACGTTTAACTATTTAATCAAATAATTAATTACATCTAAAAAATTTGCCATCATCAATTGAATTAATATTTTATCTTTTATTTAATAAAAATTAATATAACTTTTGAAGCATTTACTTCATTTAAATACATGAAATACATTTTGTCAAATTTACTAATAACAGTTTTATTGCCATTTTAAAGTAACACTCCTAATTCTTGCTTGACGTTCCATTGATCATTTGAGACTGTAATTAATACCTTTAAAATTTAAAATATTTGTCAAAATATAAAATTTATGCAAGTGGAATCGAGACTACTCGAAGATTTTTGGAAAAACTACCACCCACATCGTCTCCCTAGAAAATTTGGAAAAGCTACTCCATTCTGCTACATTTAGAGCCAATTTTCTTGGGAATCCCTGATAGAAATAATCAGTTTAATAAATTTCTATTTTAATTATATAAGAATCTCTGTCATGCTTTTGCAAGGACATCTGATACATTAGTTAAACAAATTTGATTATAATCATTACAGCATAATTAAAAATTTTGAAAAATTAATTTTACATTAATATTACGTTAATTAATTAGAATGTAGTAGAATAGATTATTCTTTTACATGTTGTGTAAGTGTATTATAAATTATTTTTTAACTAATTAAATAATAAAGAAACAGATTCTTATTCATTAAAACATTATTTTGAAGCATTTTAACAATCAAGAGAAAACTTACAATTGAGCCTAGGACTTAATTAGTGAATTCATATGAAGTGATTGGAAAAAAATCATAGCAATAGAACCCTATTTTAGATACGGACAGACGTTCAATGAATCGCATTATTTTCAGCCGCAGTTTCAAAGGAATGTTTGTATTGCGAGACAATACGGTATTATATAGAATTGATTGGGATCTGTGAGCAGATGTGATGACCGAGGCACACAAATGAGTCACACTGAAGATCATTAAAGAAATTAAAATAGCCTAGAACAGAGCGATTTCTTTAGTGATTTGATCAGGGATGGCCAAGCTTTTTGACTCTAGGGGGGGTCTAGGGTTTTTTTTGAGTTTCCCGCCAAAAAACCGAAAAAATTTGCAGCCTCGCTTCGCTCGACATGTCGCCTCGCTGCCCCCGCCGGAAACCACGATGGGACGTAAGATCAAAGCGCGAGCGAGGGGGGGCTATACCTGTAATGTTAAATTTTCGAAAAATTCTAGGGGGGGGGGGTTTCTAAAATTTTCGACTATAGGGGGGTTTCGAGCAACCTCCCCCCTTAGCCATCCCTGGATTTGATAGTTGTCGGGAGCAATTGTCAAATAGATGAAAATATTCAAGCTTGGTTTGACAATTTTGTAAAGAATATAAACATAATAACTGATTTCTGAATTCAACTTTCTAGCTTCTTCAATAAATGTTATGTGCATTTTAAATAGGTGATATAGTTTACTCAGTCTTCTTCTTGATATACACTCAGTTATTTAATGTTGAGTTGAGTGAACTGGTATTTCAGGTGTAGAATACATATAACCAAAAGTAAACTGACTGTGAATACCATGGCATAAAACTCATAACACCATAGACTTATGACTGTTGTCCAGAAGATAACACCTTAAAAAAAAATTCTTTAGTATAATTATTTTCCTAATTTTTAAAATCAAATTATAGATCATACCGAATATATTAAACTTAACACCAGGATCAAAATAACCAATTATTGATGGCATAGAATAAATTGTTTTAACATTTTAACAATCAGGAGGAAACTTCCAACTGAGTCGAGTACATAATCAGTGAATGCGTATGACGTCATTGGAAATAAATTATAGCAATAGAAACCAATTTCAGGTCCGGACAGACGTTCAATGAATCGCATTATTTTCAATTTGAGGTCGAGAGCTATGGTTTGATTGCGAGACAATACGGTATTGTATAGAAGAGATTGTGATTTATGAGCAGATGTGATGACCGAGGCACACAGGTGGTTCATAGTGATGATCATTATAGAAATTAAAATGACCTCGAACAATGCAATTCTCTTTGTGATTACATTGATTTCGGGAGCAATTGTTAAGTAGATAAAAATATTCAAACTAGGTTTAGCAATTTTGTACAGAATATAAACATAATGACAAATCTCTGAGTTTAACTTTCTAGTTTCTTCAACCAGTGTTATGTGCATTTTAAATAGGTGATAGAGTTTATTCAGTCTACCACTTGATATATACTCAGTTATTTCAATGTTGAGTTGAGTGAACTGGTATTTCAGGTGTAGAATACATATAACCCAAAGTGAACTGATTGTGAATACCAGGGCATAAAACTCATAACTGGTTAGGCTTATGACAGCTGCCCAAAAAATGACACCTTATTAAAAAATGATTTGAATAATTATTAGAATAGTTTAGTAATTATTAAATTCAATTAATTACTCACCGAATATATTAAATTTAACATCTGGATCAAAATAACCAATTATTGATGGCGCAGAGTAGATGGCTGCACATAATATAATGTTTGGTACCATTTGCGTGTTTACTCCTAATGTGATCCAGTTAAACTTTCGGTAGAATTTCTTAATAAAGCTATTGTTGAGTCTGTAGTCAAGTCTTCTGTATTTGATTTTATTCATGTATTCGAACTGATAGGACTGTCCGCTATATATAAAGTACTGTAGTGTAGTGCTCAACACCAGACAACCAGTAGTGCATCCAGTTAGAAATGCCAAGTTCACTAGCAGTGAATTACCAAGATAGTGAAAACCATTGCATGTGATGTCGCGAACAAATTTGCTGGGAAATAATATGCTAACTAAACAGCGAAGTAAGAAGACTAAGGTGAATAATTTTATGATTAATATTTTTAAAAGTCTTCTTTTCTTAATCGGTTGATCCAGGTCAAAGTTAGGTCTAAAAGAATACAAAGTATTAGTCATAAAACTTTCATATCTTTTGAAAATCTTATTCTCTTCAATATTAGTGACTGAAGTTCTTTTAAATAGTTTTGTTGGTGTATTCTTGGTCATTTTCAGATAATAAATACTCAAAACTTTGAATAATTTCAAGATCATTGTTTGAATAAAATACAAAATATTAAGAATTAAATTTTTATAATTATTGGACATTGTTTTTCCATAATATCTTTTAAATATTTGGATCTTGTTCATTGTTTTATATCTCTATAGGAAGTTTAATAATACTTTCAATTTAAATAAATTCAAATAAATTGGTCTTTTTTAATTTGATTGATTTGAACTTGCTCAATATAAAGAATATAACTTTACAATATTTTTAAACCTTTCTTTTTAAATTTTCTAAGTTGAATTTTTAAAAATATTAATAAAATAGAACCAAACTTAGTTTAAACGCAATATTATCCAAATAATGAGTTTTATCAAAATTCTTATTTATAACTAATATTTATTATTAATGATCTTGTTTATCTCTGTGTATGCAAAAATCAATGAGGTATGTCATTTTATTTTTCATATAATTTATTATATTTGCATTAGATATATGTTGCATGATCACGCATATCAAATCAGGGGTGTCGAAGTGGGTGATAGCCCAAATACCCCTTAGTTTTTGGTCCCTACGAGAACCCCTAGATTTGAGGCAAATCGCATCCCCCTCCCCCACCGCGAACGCGAGGCAAACGGGAAGTTTTTTCCGAGCGAAGCGAGGCGGCACATTTTTTGGAAAAATTATCTCCCTCTACCCCCCTCCCCCTTTGAAATTTTGGAGACCTCGAAAAAAACTCAAAAGGGGGACCCTTCGTGTTTTTTCTCCGGCGAGTCAGAAAAATACCCCTTATACCCACCTGATTTTTTGGTCCGAGGGACCCCACTGAGGTCGGGTACCTTCGGCACCCTTGATATCAAATGTGTTTAAATACCTGAATCTGCCAAAATGACCAATATGGATTTGTGTAGCCTTTTATGGGTTTTCACTACATTTATGAAGTAAGAATGTAGTATATAGTTTTGTGCGTTACCCCAAATACAATTCCTCAAAACTTTTTATAAAATAAACTGTTATTCAATTTGTCTTATCAAATAAGTTTAATGGAGTTCGCAAAACATTTTGATAGATGACTCATACATTTAAACCCAAATTGAGTTATTTTGCGAACTACAGGAAACTCATATGAAAATCGCACGAATATCAAACAAAAATAGCTATTTATAATCAATTTTAGATCATTTCATATAAAATAATGTAGATATTTTATATCATAAATGAATTATTTAAATGATACAGTTGGTTTTCTATAATGTGATTAGAAATTTATTGCTAGCTAAATATTTTAATTAAATCCATTGCTAACACAAATTCAATTTTAACAGAATTTCATCTACTAATTTTGTAGAAACAATATTTATTTAAATTTTTCTACAATTGAGTTATATGTTACACTTAACATGATTAATTTTTTATTGATTTATTTGATGCCATTCAATTATTACCATAAATATTTAAGTAACACAAATCATATGTCTTGATACAATTATGTGAAAGAACGTTTGTTCAATTAATTTTGTATTTTCATGGGTTTTGATTTAAATCGATGCCAAGTATATAATCTTGGCAATAATTATCTAGGCAATTATTTGAGTGAACTTTCATTGCATATCGTCAGCTTATCAACTGTATGTTTAACTATACTTGCTTATTTAAATGAGGTTCTGAGTTACAAATTAATGTAATGGCGGAGTATTTCACCGTTCGCATGTACTATTTAGTGTCAACCAATGGAGCGATTTTCATATATAATATTATATATTATTTCGACCTAGAATTTTATCAGGAGTTCAAATATCACAACCTCACTTTTTTCTAGCTCAATTACTAACCAGTTCGAGTGGTCAAACTGACCACAAAAAATTTTTGACCACTAAAATTCATTTAGGACCTGACCATAATACATTTTTTGCAAGTTATTTTTAAATCGAATTAAAAGTTTACTTGTAAATTTAATAACATGTTTAGTTTTAATAGTTTTCACTAAATAATAAAAGTAAACATAATTTTAAAACAATAAAATTACAGTTTTTAATTGTAATTGTATGAGAAATATGCCTGATCATTTAGAATGGATACCATTAACATTATAGATTAATTTATCTTGATTATTTTTTATAATGAAACAAATTAACTCTAATTCATTATTTAAAATAACAAGAAATAAAGTCTTGATTTTTTTCATTAGTGAATAAATATATAAAGCTGTAAACTTGACTTTTAAAATACTAGGCAATTATTTAAGTGAGCTTTCATTGCATATCGTCAGCTTATCAACTGTATGTTTAACTATACTTGCTTATTTAAATGAGGTGTCGAGTTACAAATTAATGTTATTGAGGAGTCTTTCTCTCCCGACAGCACCGCCTTTCACCTGATACAATTGTTAAAAAAGATCTTTTTTAGAAATTTTCATATTCATCAAATTTTGATGGTATAAGTTATAACAAATAACTTTATTAATATGAAAATTGTTTACAAATCAAAATTGAGTATTAAGTGAATTTAATTATGTCAAAATTTTAAAAACCATGACCATTTTAAATATATGTGTAGAATAAAGTGATGTTTTGAAGAAAATCATTGCAGGCACAATTTGCAGTCGGTGCAGGCGTTGCGGTCGGAAGAGAAAGTAATTGAGGTCTAACGAAAATTTTTAATCTTGAATTATTTAAGAATATCTGCCAATTTGATCAGCAAATACTAACCTTTATTTCTGATGGTACCTTTAATATAACCTTGCATATTTATGATCACTGGGTAAATATTATCGATGAAATGAAATTAAAAAAGGTCAGTTCAAAAATATTTTCAATATGCAACATTCACTTTGATATACATTTTTCAAAATATCAGGAAATTGACTTTGGTCTTCACCCATGGACAATTGATGAACAAATGCTGAAAACAGCTGATGCACAATGGTTTAAGCAAGAATACAACTTGGTTTTTATGAGCGCAATCAACAAGGAAAAGCCAAACTTGGAAACTATGACTGGAGCATTCTCAATTAAGATTTGGTTATTGATCTTACTGAGCATTATGTTGACCTCTCTGATCCATTATGCTTATTTAAATTTACATGGTACGTTCTGTTAAACAAATGTGAGATCTCTTCACTTCTTCTAAAAATTGGCTTAGATAAATGATTGTAAAATATTACTATTTGCTCAATATAATGATAAATTACAGAGTTCCCACTCATATCGAGTGAACTGGGAACATTCAGTGTGATTTTGGACAAAGTGCTGCATCACATTATTTTAATCCGCGGGACTTTTATTTGTAGACTACGTGACTATTTGGTAAAAGAAAGGGATTTTAAAATGCAATTAACTATATTTGTCAATGTGGAGGAATGAAAGTTACTAGCATTTTTGTTTTAAATACTGAAACAAGTGAATGATCCCTCACCTGATAAAGATTTTAGTATATTATAACATACTAAAATTATAATATGAACATTTTTCTTTGCAGGCTTCATTAGGATGCTAGAGGATATAATTTTTGAATTATCAAGACATTTAGTAAAACAAGCAAATGATCGATATAACAAATATTTTCTGGTTGAAATATGGTCATTCTATTCACTATTAGTGTCTGCATGTTTCACTAGTAAAATACTCTCTTCATTTGTCGATCAGAATTACCACTCAATAAACACCTTGGAAGAATTATTCAAAACAGACAAGACTATAATTATCACAAATAATTCGTACATTTGGTGGGAATTCAGTCACAAAATTAATTATAACAAAACCTTGGATCTAACCTTGGATAAAATTAATCGTAAAAAGCATATTTTCCTAGATGATAATGCTATGATTGCTACTAGCTTTGATGAACTAGAGGTGATAATAAGTATAATAAACACAAGTTTGCTTTAATATAATTTTGGTCAAGAGTATTTTTAGGGAAGTTGCTAAGAACAATCTGATTTTCTTAAGCTACGGAACTAATGTAATGGACAGGTATCTAATGAACCCAGATCTTTCTCTGAGTATTGGAGAGCAGAAGGATTATCAATTTTTGATTGGTCATCCAGTCAATAAAGAACATTCTGTACCTAGAGTTGTTTTACTTAAAATGCAAGTTAAATAACAATATAATTTGTCTTTAATCATGATCAATTTTTTCAGGCTTAATAGCATAGTAGAATCTGGAATTAATGTCAACTGTGAGACCCGACATAATTTTGGCGCCATTTTATGGGGATTGAAATTGTCGCAAAATGCCAGGGTTAAAAATTCTAATAGTACGATTGTGGATGATCATGATAAACAACACATAACAATTACGTTAGACTTACTGTCAAATCTATTCTTGCTATTCTGCATGGCAAATATTTTAATGTTTATCATCTTGATATTAGAAATTTTAATCTCTCGTTCACAGAAAAATGTGTTTGTTCATGATAAATCTTTAAAAATAATTTACACCGAAGCCTATTTATTTCAAAAATATTCCATGAGCATATGATTTGTGATTTTTATTATTCCGAATACTTTGAGTATGATACTTTGAGTATGCTCCATTAACTTTTTCACCATATTAAATGAGCCAGTTAAGAGTTTGTTAGGTGTGTGTACACTTGAGACATTTTAATTAATTAGTGTGAATAGGTAATTTAATAGAGTGATGAAAAGATTACGAATAAAAATTAACAAAATTCAATGCAATTGTTTAAAGTAATGATTAAATAGAATTAAACACATTTCAGATATTTTCTCATTTAAAGAGAAAAACAAATAAAAAATATATTCAATAAACTTGTGCTCAAAGTTTCCATACATTTGTGATAATTAGTAAAATATGACACAAATGAAAATCGATATTTAATAGAAGTTTTGATAATAAGATTAAGTTTTAACACCCTCTTATTATTTTACTAGTACTTGGTACTAATTACTCTGGGATAAATAGTAAAAATAAAATAAATTCGAGAGCAAATCGAAAAATATCATGGAAACTATTTCAGAAAAACTAGTACAATTTATTATTTTTTAATGGTATAAAACTGTAAACAAGACTTTCAAATTAATTTTAAAGTTGTTATTCAATAATAAATAATAAAATGGGTTATAGATTGGATTCAGGGGTACGGAGAGGTGTGTATAGCCCAAATAACCCCTAGTTTTTCAGCTCGAGGAGACCCCGGTAGGTTTGAGGCAAATCGGACCCCCCGCCCCCGAGCAAAGCGAGGCGTCAAATATTTGGGAAAAATTATCTGTCACTACCCCCCCCCCTACCCCCCGAAATTTTGGGGCCCCATCGAAATTTTGGAGTGTCAGAAAATGGGGACTCTTTGTGTGTTTTTTCCCGGCGAGTCAGGAAAATACCCCCTATACCTCCTAATTTTTTGGTCTTAGGGACCCCTCCCCCTGAGGTCGACCAGTCTCCACAACCCTGATTGCCTTCAAATTTTATTTGCACTTATTTAAATTTAGTTTATCTCTAAGTATTCCTGTTTCTTATGAGCATTTGGTAATTCAACTTGTTCATAACTATGATCATACTCATTTGGATAACTGTAATCTTCATAAGTTTCATCAGCTTTTCCATCAAAATTATCGTCATAAAATACATCCATTTTAACTTGTTCAGTCTTCCTCCTTTGTCTTCTCCATAAATATGCCACGAGTATCAACAAAACGACCGTGATAGTTAAAATAATAACTAATGGTATAATTATCAAGTATATGGTAGAAATTCCATTCGATGGAGTTCTATTTTCATAGACCCTGATGTAATCAACTTCTAAACTAGGAGACATCCAATTTTTGATCTTTCCTTGAGAAAGTTCAGGGAGATTCATAGAACCAGCTTTAAATGAGGCAACGCCAACATGCAGGATTATATTGAATGAGTGATCAAACGGCAGATTAAGTGGGTTTTTAATTTTGCTAAGATCTTGAACATCTCCTGATTCATCTTGCATAATTGATCCATTTAATTTGAGTTTGCCGTAAAGTTTTCTATCGTTTATAAACCATTCAAAATTTGTATCATTCCATTCGACGCCATAAACTTGGTACTCATTTAGGTCTTCCTGGGCATCATCTAAATAATCTCTTGATCTAGGTGACCCAATTTCTCCAAAATGTAAACTGCGCCAGATTACTGTATTATTGCGCAACTTGGCAATGTCCACTTCACCGTACCATTCACCCAAACCACATTCACCTTTGTAAGCGTACATAATTAACCCAGCATGCAATTGCCTCCCGATTGGCTTTTTTGCTCGTATTTCAACACGAGCATTTTTGAAACATTTCTTAGACTTTATTGTAGCTCCCGTGAATTTTTCACCATAGAGATTCTCCTGAATAACATTCAATTTCAATGTTCCATTACTGACCTGGATATTTCTATCACTAAAACTGTTGCAACTCTTGCTTTCCTTACTGAATTGTTCTAGTAACAAAAATGTTAACTTGTTATTTTAATTATAAATATAAATAAGCTTACTTTCACATTCTTGTGTGCTGCCACCCTTAATCCAACTTTTACCATCTAGTTTATTTCCATTAAACTCCTCCTCCCAAACAAGTGTTAATTCACCATTGCACAAATAGGTGATTATTAATAACAATAGATAAGCTAGTAAAAACTTCATAATGAATAATGTTTTAACTCATTATTATAACTTTCTATCATGGTACAATATCCAATGCCTTGATGAATGCCTAAAGGGAAATATCCTTTAATATAACTCAACTCATGTTCTTCCTTTGAAAACCTGATTACTCATATCCTTAACAGAGCATCCGGGTATCTAATAAATAAAACGAAGCTCTACTGACAATACATGACTTGCTCAATTGAATATTTTGAAAATTAATAATAGGTTGAGACATAGAGTCGTGGGGGGGGGCGTCACTCAACCCCATATATATTTCTACGATATTTTGCGAACCAAAAATTCAAATACCTTATTCATAATACTATTACTTCTAGAAGTATTATTATTACTCAAATTGCACAAATAAAAATGCAAGATTATTTTCATGGCTCAAATTTAAGTAAAAATTCATTTATATTGTCTGGTGTACCAAATTTATTTCCAATATTGCTCAGAAAAATAGTGCATATCCCTTTATTGTATTATACTCAAACATCCTATTAGCGAAACCTTCCATTTATGAAGACAGTAACCAGTTCACTTCAAAAGAGTCATATTCTATTCTAACTTCTCATTAATAAAAGAAACCTTTAAAACTAAAATACAGATCAGATTTCAAAAGAAAAAGAAAACATGGTACATAGTAATTATGATCAGAATTATTTTAATTTCAAAATAAAATTATTTATTAATATGATACTTTAAAATTGTACATGGCAAAGTGGACACTGAGAACCAAAACACTGCAAAAGAGCTAAAATTTTTGAGAACACCTGATAAAACTATTTTGTTTATTAGGTTTTACGTTAGATTATTTAAATACATGCATGGAATTTGAAAAGTTTAATTAAAATTTCATTAAAGAAAATTAATAGAGTAAAGCTCAACATGATCAAGAATGCAATGAATAAATTCGACAATAAATCCAAGGTTATTGTCATTTTTCCGTTATAATCATGCTTAAGATCGTTTTTATTCCCTTTTTTCTTTGAGATTTCCAAAAGTCTTACACCTCTCAAAATAGCACCCAGCATCTGTCTGTTCTCACAATTGATATTGATTCCTGCCTCTACCATAACGTTAAATCTATAAGAAAATTATCTAGTTAAATTATTATAATTTTACTACTCACATTTTGAATAAAATTGTTCTAGCTGTAGTAGAATTTTTATTGACAGGATGTCCAAGCAAAACCTGATAATCCTTTTCGTCACCAATTTTCAATGGCTTCTCTATATTCATTAAATACATGTCCATGACATTTGTACCATAGCTCAAATAAACTAGATTATTTTTGGCTACTTCGTGGAACATGTTCTTGAAAAATTTAGTGCATTTACATCATATAATAAAGTTACTAGTAATTTACCTTTAAATCTTCGAAATTGGTCATGAGAAATTGCCAATCATTATTAAGATATATTTTCTTTTTGTAGTGAATCTTATCAAGTATTTCATCAAGGTTCTTTTTATAATTAATTTTGTGACTGAGTTCCCACCAAACGAATGAATTGTTTGCAATAATTAAGGTCTTGTCCGTTTGGACTAGTTCATCTAAAGTGTTTATTGAATGGTAATTTTCATTGACTAATGACGAAAGTATTCCACTCGAAAAGCAAGCAGCAATTATTACTGCATAAAAGGACCACATAGTAATCAAGTAAGATTTGATTTTTTGTACTGTTGCCTGGTTTACTAAGTATCTTGATAAGTTGAATACAATATCACAAATATTTGCTCTGAAACCTTTTAAAATATTATAATATATTTGTCTCAAAAATACTAAATTTATTACCTAGTAATTTGTCATAAACAAGTTGATAAGAAGATATGGCCACGACACTAAGTACAATTAATAACCAAATGGTTTTTGAAAATGTCCTTGCGATGAAATAAAAGTCTTTTATGTCCTTAGTTATTCCACTCATGTAAACAAAATTATGCTCTTGTAGAAACCATTGTGCGTTGGCTATTGAAAACATTTGTTCATCAATTGTCCAACGTTGAAGGCCAAGATCAATACCCTTTAAATTTCTCAATTAAATTTCTAAATTATCTAAATTTCTTACCATGTGTAATTTCATTTTCTCTAATATGTTGACCCAACCATCATATATGTGAAAGGTTATATTGAATTTTCCATCAGATAAAGTTTTTAAAATACGTTGCTCATACAGGCAAAGGATCTGGATAAAATGTGAAGTGAAAAATAGTCATTTGCTCATATCATAATTATTAAAATTAAGTGCGGTCAATTTTAACTTACTGATTCAAAACCAATGATGTACAATGAAAGTTGACTAGATGAATTTCCTAAATAATTGTCACCTTTTTTATATTCAGAACATTGGTCAGTATTAAAACCGTCAGTTGCCATTTGGGTCAATAATATTTCTTACACTGAAGCTACAGATTTAAATTATCTATTTAAAAATATAATTTATTCGTATTCAGGTTAATAAACAATGAAGATTTTCTGGTTTAATCGCCTAGATAAATTATTAAACATGTTTGCACATTAATAAACCTTGTAACGTTAAAAAATAAAATATATTCACACAATTTTTAGCCTTTAAAAATTAAAAAGTTCAATTTTCTGGAAGCATCTAACGAATATCGTAAATAAAATTTAATTGAGCATTTAATTATGTGCAATTGGCAATTTCAATTACAGATAAGAGTAGAATATCATGCTAATTATATGTTATTTCAATAATGAATTTGTTTTATAAATATCTGTTTAAAGTAAGTTAATTTGTCGAGGACTAATAAATAATTTTAATACAAAACGAGTAATTTGACCTATTTCAAACAAAATATTTTGAAATCATCATGATTAAATTTTGTCAAGTTATTTTAAAAATAGAAATATATTTTTTACACTATGAAAAGGTATTGGTAGTTTAACAAGTATAAAAAGAAAAACAAATTTCAATAGAGACATAGGATTCCAGATATTGAAAATTGAAATCTATTACCTGGATTCATTGAGCCCACTCTATGAACACGATGACATGATAATCATAAAGGTAACATTTTGAAAATTGACACCTCTCTTTTATTCACTAGAACAAATTCCTTTAATTTATTCCTTAATTATTTTTATCGTATTGTAAAGAACGCTGCCTCAGAGCAGCCTAGATAATGTATTAATAATTTGTTAAGATTATGGTTATTACTGATTGGCATACTCGAATCAGTGATTGCTCTTGCAAATAATCATTATTTTAGATCATAATTCAATTACTTTTCAATACCCAGCCATTATTTTGCATCTTTAAATAGCAACTTATGCAACTTATAAGCTTCTTTTAAAATAAACATTAACAATTTTGCTGATGACGACTAATTATGATGCAGTTCATATAAAAATAGAACACTTTAAATAATATGAATAAGCAAAATTGCAATTGAACTTGAAAATAAATATAATTACCAGAACAAATTTTCAATAATGTGTAACTTTAAAAGAAATATTCATCAAATTTTTGTTAACTAATTTAAAACATATCTGCACTTATCAATCCTGCAACTTATGATAAAATGGTGCTCTCCAAATATTAAGATTCAATTATACAATAGTATTGATCAAGGCGAATTGTACATATTCCTAATTACCGTTTCCCCCAAATAACGAGATGTCGGTATAGTTAAAGTGGACATTTCCCTAAAAATATCTTTAAGACACATTCCGTGTCGTTATTTGATGTGTAAAAGCCATTACTTATATAATCTGTGATTTGCAAAAGTGTGCCAGCTTAGAAAAGGTATCACTCTTATAATGTATAAGTTATATACCAGAAAAAGTTATCATTAATTATAAATAATTATTTCTTGTATAGACTCCTTCCGTTAAATATGTTTACACTAGGTCTCACCGACACTATCCTTGGGCCACATTATAATGAAATGTTGTCATTTGCACCGAAAAACGGTAAAAACAATGAGTAAAACTAAAGTAAATATTTAAATAATATTTTTTGATTAATATTTTATTGGTTATCTAATCTAGGTTAATTAAATTCAGTATTTGTAAATAGTTATCCTGGTTTTCGTGAAATAAGAAATTAATTTCTTTGTTTGTTTTGGGCAACATAAAGTTTTAATCAAATTTTGTAAAAGTTCCTTTTGCAAAAAAATACCTTTTTTATAAAATATAAATCAAACATTTAGATTAAGCAGTATTTATAGGAACTAGCAATTATTGTAAGGTTATAAAAACAAAATAATCTAAAAAACTACAGGTATTATTTTGTTTGAACCTATTTAATCACATCTAGTTAATAAGCAATTGATTAACAATCAAAAATTTTGAAACACTAATTGTAATTTCAAGGGTGAATCAGACCGACTGGTTTTACCTGAATTAGCTCTAAAAACCTACCTATTCCTCTCCCTGTTCTGTATATTTTCTGTCCATGTTCCACTCCTGTATCTCTCCTAAGCATTTACTGTCCCTGTTGCTCTCCTGTTCCTGTCCTGTACATTTCCTGTCCATGTTCCTCTCCTCCTCTCCCTGTTTCTGTTCTGCTGCTGTCCTTTTTTTGTCACTGACCCTATCCTCTTCCTGTATATTTAATGTTCCTGTTTCTGTCCTGTTGCTATCCCTGAACATATTTCTGATCTTGTTCTGTTTCTTCAATGACCTATTCTTGAAATATGAAATCATTAGTTCGTTTGAAAAAAATGAAGATGGTAAAACCAATCATTATTAAAAAAGGTAAAGAATAGAGTTGACAATAATTCCAATGTCATGATTATGTGTTCATTTTTATCATGATAAATCTTCAGCGCAAGATCATTCTTTGCCCTGGAGAATTTTAAATATCTGTAGCCTTTTAAAATGGAGCCAACCATTTGTCTGTCCTCACAATGAATATTGATCCCGATCTCTACCATGAGATTTAGTCTATTTAAAAAGTATTCAAGTTAAAGTTAACTTAAATTTATTATGGACCTTTTACGCAGAATATTTTTGGCTTACCTATTCTGGTCTGGTTTATTAATAGGATGACCAAGTAAGGATTGATAATCTTTTTCTTCCCCTATGTTTAAGGGTTTCTCAAAAAACATTAAATACCTGTCCATCACATTTGTACCATAGCTCAGATATACTAGATTATTTTCAGCCACTTGATGAAAAATGTTCTTGAAAAAAGTTACATTTAAATTAATCGAGTAATTTTGATTTAAACATACCTCCAATTCTTCAAAATTGTTCAAGATCATATCCCAATCATCAATAAAAATGTGCCTTTTCTGATGAATTTTATCTAGGTCCTTATCCAGTGTCTTATTTTCGTTGATTTTATGATCGAATTCCCACCAAACGAATGATTTGTTTGCAATAACTATAGTCTTGTCTGTTTGGTATAATTCATCAAGGGTATTTATTGTATAGTAATTTTTGTTAACAAATGACGATAATATTCCGCTCGAAAAACTTAATTCAAACAATAGTGCACAGAATGACCATGTAAGAATCATTAACGATTTTTTCTTTTCTGCTAGTTCCTGACCCACTAAATGCCTTGATATTTTGAATATCGAGTCAATAATATTTGTTCTAAAACCTTATTAAATAAGTAATTTTTAGCCATGAACACTTTGTAATTTTTGTTTTACCTTGCATTCTCTTATATACCATTTGGTAAGAAGACATGATCAAGGTGCTGAGAAGAATTAATAGCCAAATCATTGTGGAAAATGTCTTGGTCATTGATTGAAAGTCTATTATATTCTTGGTAATTCGGCTCAAATATACAAAGTTATGTTCTTGCTTGAACCATTGTGCGTTAGCTATTGACCACATATCTCCGTCAATTGACCATCGTTGAAGACCAAAATCAATTGTCTTAAAATTATATTAATTTTTAAAAAATATATATTTTAGAGTTTCACCTTGTCCGATATCATTTTCTTTAATATATTAACCCATTGATCATAAATGTGAAGGGTAATATTGAATTTTCCATCAGAAATAGTTCTCAAGATAAGTTGCTCGTATAAACAAATCGTCTGAGATAAAGTATGTAAAAATTACATCAAGTTCATTTTATTAGATTAAAAGAGTTATATATTTAAATCAGAGATTGCCAAGTTCCTTCAACTCAGAGGAGATCCTTCGAACTTAAACTCAGGAGAGGGGAGAGTATTTTAGGACAAAAATTGCACCTCGCTTCGCTAGACGAAATAACGATATGGGGACGCCAAGGTTAAAAATAGGGAGGGGCGTCTAGCCGAAATCTATGCATTTGAGCTTACCCCCTTTGAACATCTGTATAAAGTGCAGATCGTTTAGTAGCAATCACATCTAGATTTGGAAAACCTTTGCCTATATCAGAAATTGCTTCAGATTTACATTAAAGTTCCATAGAAACCGCCGATGCTTTACATTTCACTTGCTAATAGCCAAAATTGCCCTTAACCAATTTGCTCTTAAATGATCTGCATTATTTATTTATATAATTTTAATTTTATTTTAACTTACAGTTTCATAGCCAATAATATACAATGGAAGTTGACTAGAGTAATCGCCTAAATAATTATCTCCAACTTTATATTTGACACAAAGGTCAATATCAATATCGTTATTAGCCATCTAGATCAGATATTTACATTAAGTAAAATATTTACAAGATGAAATATATTTATACCTCATCACCCTATTTATTAATGAAATTAATTTTTGAGCATATGTGTCTGGTAAGAAAATTTCACACGAAATCTAATAACAATTAAACTAGATAAAAATCAAATCAATCCGTCTCATAATAATAATAAAGAATATTTTCCCATATTACTATTCACATTTATAGATAAACAAAAATGTTTTGAAAAGAAACTAGATGATCAATATTATTTTACATGTCTTTCAGATGTTCCCTGAATTATTACAATCCTTGAAAAATTAAAAATAATGTTTATTATACCCTCTACGCTTCTTTGTCAAGCTAAGTTATTTTTATCGCGAAATATAAAAATTAAAAAAAAAACAGAAATTATTTATAAATTGAGCAGGATAACAATATTAAACATATTATTAGTGATTTTTTTTATCATTAAAACAAAATCCTCAAAAGATTTCATTTTTATTTTAACACCAGTTCAATAAATAGTGCTTATAATACAGTGCACTGTCCCTGCTATAAAGTAGTAAATGCATCAAGAACCTCTTGATAACAGGGAATCTTTATAACAGGGAGAATGGACAAACAGGAAAAGGGTATATAAGAAATCCAACAAATCATGAAAAACTACTTTATAACAGGGGAAATTTATTACACGGAAATGTTATAACAGGATGTGCACTGTACTAGGATTATTATAATGTCCAATTATTGTCTATCTATTCATTATTATATAATAAATTTATACTTGCAATTGTCAGAGCATCTCAAGATTTGAAAGCAGGAATTACTAATTCAAAATAATTGTGAATAACAATTACCAGTCTGATTTAAACATAATGCAAATTATATACTTGTTTTGTATTGAATATATTTTATATTGAACATCTGTTTGAGGCAAGTTCATTTCTCTTAAAATTAGACGTAAACAATAATTTTAAGATACTATCAGTTTAGATATCTATATATTAATATAATGTTCTAGTATATGGGTAATATATATCCCTAATTGTTTTTCAAAATACTTTTCCAAATTTAATATTAAACGAACCTTATAAAACTATCAAGGACAAGTTGCATAAACAATATATTGATATTTTAATGACTATTTCTTTATCTCATTTGAAATAAGCAAATGCTAATTAACTAGATCACGAATTATGATTATGATGCATCCAAACACGAAAAACAATGCAATTAAAACAAATTCAAACATTCTTACGATTTAACAGATGGATTTGACTTGGTCAAATTTGAAATGTTTAGAAAGTTATAAGGGATCTTCAAATTATTTTTAGGAAAACCAACAAACGGACACCATAACATCGATTTTGACGGAGCTTGCAAATGTACTCTGTGATATAAATGCATAAACAATATATCAGAAAAGTAAAGATTATGTACAAGCTTGTATTTTATTTAAAAAACAGTGCAGAATATACTCTGTTTCTTCATGGTAAGTCGATGTTAGTGTCCAATTTTTCCGAAAATTGTTCTGTTAACATTTGAACATTACTTATAAACTTGCTAAATATATCAAATTTAGACGAGTCAAATCCATCGATTGAATCGTTAGTAAGATAGCATGCAAATTAACTTGAAAATAGGTATAATTAGCAGAATGCATTATTTTGGTAAAGTAATATTTGATCTGGTCACAGGTAACCTTAGTATTATTTACTCAATGACTCATCAATGTTCTGTATTTATTTAAATGTAATGTTCATAAACGTTCAGGGTTTCAATACAAATTGATCGATCAAGGTAAATATAAAAAGTATTTGATAACTAACAATATAAAATTTGAAAGTAATAATAATTATTTCCATGGTTCTTAAAAGGAAACTTACCATGTGAACATCATATAATAATATTTGTTTAATACTCATTTGAATTTATTTTTAAACATGGAGTCTATTCAGTTCAGGGACTGATTTTCAGTAGAGCCGTGTGTTCAACAATATAATTGTTTTTAAACATGATCAAAAACAAATCATTTAAAAGTCAAATTCAGCACTCTTTTAAAATTAACATTGATGAAATTCAAATCTTTAAAAGTTATGAACAATTTTTTGCCCAAACAATTTATTCCACGCGTATTAATTTCGACAAGGACGAATCTTTGAAAAAGTCAAGAATTAATCTAGTGGCATTATTGAAAATTGTGACCCTGGTCTTCACTCTACGATGTGTTCTCAACATATCATTTCCATCTAGTTTTATAACATACCTCACTTGTGATGGGTATAACTACCTAGGTAATGCAAAACTGGTGAACTTAGGATTATTAGCCGGTAGTTTTACTGGTAGTCTAGTGTTGGCCATAACCCATCAGTACTTCATATATAGCGGACAGTCCTATCAGTTCGAATACATGAATAAAATCAAATACAAAACACTTGACTACAAACTAAACACAAGATTTAATAACAAATTCTTCAAAAGATTTTACTGGATTACAAAATGGGTGAATATTTTTCTACTGCCTATTGTTGTTATGGGATCTATAACATTTTCTGTTCCGACAATAATTGGTTTGTTTGACCCTGATATTATGTTTAATAGCTATGGTAAGATTTAACAAAAATACAAGCAAATAAAAGTAATTAACCATGTTTATTTAGGTGTTATATTCTGGGTTTTTATCATAAGTGGTTGGGTTTACGAGTTTTACGCAATGATATTTACATTTGCGTCATTATGGCTAATTTGTGTACTCCATGCAAAATACCAATTTGATCAAGTTAATAGTCAAATTATCATGTGCTTGAATATAAAACAACACGATATGCTGGAACATTTTTTTCAATCACATATCACTATTGAAAAAGAAGTTAAGAAATTGAATGCGGAAATGAGCTATTACATTTACATACTTTACAAAGTGATCAAGCAAGCTTTCAATTTATTTGTATTCCTCTCATTTTCTCCTGATATTAAACTGATCCCGAAAATCGTCTCATCATTTATTGCAATATTCATTGCTTTACTCATTTTCTTAATTAACTCATTATGTGCTTCAGTAAACACTTCTGCCCACAAATCGCAGTACTATCTGTTTAATACCGTATTGTCTCGCAATACAAACATTCATTTGAAACTACGGCTGAAAATAATGCGATTCATTGAACGTTTGTCCGGACCTGAAATCGGGTTCTATTGCTCTGATTTGTTTCCAATGACTTCATATAATTTCACAGATTATGTCCTCGACTCAATTGTCAGCTTTTTATTGCTTTTAAAAATGCTTAAAAAGAATGGTGTAATTGATTAAAATTTATTGTATAAAAGAAACTATTCTATGAATTAAAGAAAATTTAAACTGGGATATTATTAATATAATTGTGTAAGCAAATTTATTAACAAATTTATTATACCATTGTGGTATAATCTTATAACGAAATTCACTGCTGTTTGAAGCAAACGTTTTTGAGAAATTAAATAATTTTGGCGCAACCCTTAAGTGTTTTATATGGCTTATGATTAACTTCTAGTTTAAAAGTAAATTGAAGCAAAATAAAATCGAAATTAATTACTCAAATTTATGTAAAAATCAAATGAAAACAGAGTTATATAATATTAATATAACGATATTTTGTTCATTTTTATCGAATAACTAATATCTGTTTGTCAACAGTGATGTTATGCATTGAATGCCTGTTATATAAAACGTCAAAAACACTTAAGAGTTGCGCCAAAATTATTTGATTTCTCAAAAACAGTGAAGCTTGCTTCAAACAGCAGTGAATTTCGCTATAACTTGTACGCTTGGAAATTTTTTTAAAGAATAATTCCAAATTTAAATGATATTCCAAATTAAATTAAAGAATTTAAATGTTAATTAAAGCTGTAACATTTACACTAAATAATATTAAAATTTACTTTATTTTTGCATTAAGTTATATGGTTGCGTAATGCCAAGCTGATACCAAGTTTAATTGAACAAACAAAAAAATAAATCTTTTAATGTTGGAAAAATCAGAGGGCCCCTAATTGATCTGTCAGCAGCGTTTTTTCAAATATGCATACACATATTTTTGCGATTTTTTCAAAATTTTTACATGGCGTTTTCACAAATTTTTTTAGGTGGGCTTGTGCTTGATGGCTTATAAAAGTGTGAGATTTTTTTATGAAATATGATTTCAATGCCTAATAAGTCAGTAATCATTTGAATCAATGTTCGACAAAAACAATACAGTAATTCGCGTGCTGTGCTCTCGTGAACTCAGTCCGGCCAATTAGAGGACAAGTATTAATTGATTTAATCATTAGTTGAGGTAATGATAGTCAATGAAAGACAAACCATCAAAAATTTATTGCAAAACTATTACAAAATGAGTAGAACTGACCTAGTCACACATCTTATGTAAGCAAACACGAAGTTAAAAAATTATTACCACTCTTTGGATAAAAGTAAATGCACCAATAAGTTACTGTTTAGGCCTAAACAAAAGTTGCCAAAGATGTACCTGGTCTGCCAGACCATCGATGAGTTCCATCGATTGTTTTAAAGCATTACATAAAGTGCTGTCTCCTAAACCCGAAGAATATTTAAACGAATGCTTAATCAAAAAGTTTAAATTATTCGTTGAAGAACACCACAAAATAACTATTGCATGACCTAGCCATAATTCATTACTTAAATACTCTCCAAACCTGGTTTAGAAGTAATGGCATTGATTTCATTCATAAGGGGAACAATATGGGAAATGTATTTTATGGCACACCTATTGAGTGGTTCGGGTATTTATGCCGATAGGAGTATAGCTTAGGACTTATTGAACCTAAAAGTTTTCAAAAAACTAAAATTTTTCAAAAAAAACTGATCTTAAATTAGCCAAAAGGTTACCGAAACTAATGCACAGTCTAATGGAGAGCACCCGAAGAACTCTTAAACTGATCGGTGATAAAGGAGTTTTGACCTCACTCAAAGATAAATAATTGTTTGTTATATAATTATGAAAGTAATTTCTTACTTTTGACCACAACTCAGTTGACCACAAACTGTTGGTATAAGTGGCGGACAGTTTCGCTAAACAACTGTTAGCTTTTTTAATGCCTATGCAAATGAAATCAAATGCATTTTGAGACTTGAGGCCAGTGTCGGAGGAAAGAGAGACAATGATTTTCAGCAGTAC
>JAQGCS010000278.1:0-27223 GCA_034702105.1 Fuscozetes fuscipes
ATGTCTGTCGGAAAGTAAAGAGATAGATGTTGTGGCAAATGTCATGGTAAAATTTTTAATTAACATTCTAACTTTAAGATAGAAATTGATCATGTTATTTTGATTTCAAGGAAAGGGATTTGACTGTACCTTTAGGATGTCCACTTTCTATTTAACACATACGATATTTCAAAATAAAGTTTTGATAATTTTTATCTCTATTTTTGATTAATAGTTATTTTGAGAAATGTGTCCAAAACTCAATAATAAAGAGCATTTTGAGGGAATACATAACTGATTGTCCAAAACAATAATGATAGACATTCATTATTTTTGCAATAATGTTTAGACCTCAACAAACCATTTTTTTATTCAATAAGTTGGTTATAAAACATTGTAAAGATCTACAAAATTTAATCGTTAGCTGTAAGCGTTGAGATCGAAGAATTCTTGCAAGAATAATAAAACCTTGAGCCCAGGCCCACGCCTTCATGTCATAAGACAGTCATGAGTTTTGGTTTTGTTTGCCAACTCAACTGAACAGCACTACTATACGCACAATACATCCATATCTTAAGATCTGTGCTCAAAGAGGGTGGTATCAAATCAATGCAATATCTCATAGACTTAATTAACGTAAAAACTTATCACTTGTTCTGCGCCTCTATTCTTACAAATGAGTTAATCAGTCGATTCAATATCTGTTCACAACAATAGTTTTTAATTGCAGTAAAAGCAGACGTCATTTGTGGCAAACTTTGTCTCTATTAGCAAACAGCTGTTGTATTGAGTGTTTGAACCAAAACATTGTATGAGAAAAATGCAAAAATTGTATTCAACGTAAAGGCAGAGAAATATGAGAGCAATCGTAGACTTCATTGATAAATACTGGGGGAGGGTTTGGGAGACACTCAGCACAGAGAGGGAGAGAGAGAGCGGAGAGAAATATTTGAGTTGTAGTTCGCATCGAATGAAGGATTGACTGCTTTTATATCGTTTGATAGCATTGAGTGCATAACATATGACTGTTTGAGAGCTCTGTTTGTGTTTATGTGTTCATAGAAATGGAGTCTTCGATGTCTTCATTACTTGTAATTGAAAACAATAACACAAATAATAATAATAATAATAATTTGTCTCAAAGTAATCCCAATTCGAGTAATTTAATAGAAAGGATCGAAGAAATTACTGAAGAGATTGTTAATGAAATGAGTGATAGTATTAGTGGTGAGAAGTATTCCTCAGAATCGCCCAAAAAACGACTCAAAACTGAGTCAAATTCATCGGAAAATAGCAATCAATTGATAAAAGAGAAATTGGAGCAGAGATTGGGTGGCATATTGTGCTGTGCCGTATGCCTTGATCTGCCCAAATCTGGCATATTTCAGGTATGGCCACATATTTTTCTTTTTGTTGTGTCTCAAAATCAATGACAAAACATATGAGTCTTCGATCAATAAATAACTCATTTTTTTCAAAAGAATCTATTTTTAGACATTTGTTTGACTTATGTTTTATGCCTTCAATTATTGATTATTTGTGTTTACATTCATTGTTCACTTGTATTAGTCATTTAGTTTAGTTTATCTGTAATTTTGTGGCCAACCATTCCTCCATTTGACCAGAGAATGGTCTGACCCCATATTCTATGCAAAGATAAGGAGCACTGATAAGTAGTCTTATTTAATCGATGATTTAGTGAACTATATGTTCAAAACTATCCTTAAGTATTTAAGTGGTTTTAAAACGATTGGTTAATGTGAAAATGCCAAAATTTGCCAGCTTACTTTTCCTCTCAGTTTTTCCATTGCTCGCATGAAAAGTATTTTTGGCTAACTTTCAAAAATATTTTTCCAAATTATTCGTTAAACAATTTCTTTGTTATAATTGATCGTAAGTTTAGTTATCTATCAAATGATGAGATCAGTGTTCAAACATTAGACCTATTATTGATCGCAAGTATTATTTACTTTTGTTTTTCGCCTAAAGTCAAGACATTAATCATTTTTATCGAGAAATTTCTTCATATCTTTCTATGACTTAATTCGTTATGAATTCGCTTCTTATGAATATTTTGCTTCAAATTATAGGCTATTTTTGAATATAATTGTTCTGAATATTCAATAATTTATTTGTAGTTTTACTTTAATTTTTCAATAATTTTGTGTAATTTTTATTTATATTTTCTGAATATTTCTGTAAAAATCTTTTTATAATTACTTTATTTTCATCACAAATATAATTATTGGAAAATCTGAAACAAATTAACTGTAAATCAATTTAATCATTAGATTGTATTCAATATTAAATTGGATTCAATAAAATCTACTTATATATCGATTTCAAATGAACTTTCAAACTATTGTTCAGTTTTGACATAAATTTAAAGAAAATCAATAAAATATTGAAATAAATAAAAACTTACTTCAATTGTCTGGAAATTATGTGTAAAACCTTAACCCAAATGTCAATTTCATTCAATTAACCAAATATTTGTCCCAAAAAATGGAATAAAATAAGAAAAAAGAAAACGTTAATAGATGTTTGAAAATACAAATAATTTTTGCTCTTTTCATTCAATTGATTTGTAATTATTTAAATTCATTGCATGAACGAAGTGCACAAACGGTCATCTCATGTGTGCTGGATGTTTCACCCATTTGCTGGCTGATGGTATGAATTGGTTTCGATAAGCCTTTTGTAACCCATTTTACCCAAAATAACCAAATTTTAATGAGCAGCTCGTTTGCGGGACGAGACGGCTACCTGTCCCAACTGTCGGTGTGTAATATCGCGCGACCAGTGCTCACGTAATTTGGCCGTAGAGAAGGCTGTTTGCGAACTACCAGGTCTTTGCAAGTTCTGCAACAAAGAGCTGCCCCGCGCTCTGCTCGACAAACACCAGTATGAGTATTGCGACGAACGGATTGTCCGCTGCACTTATGCCAGAATTGGGTGTCCCTGGAGTGGACCTTATCACGAGTCAAGTATGATATTAAAATTCATATTTTTTGTCGCATTCCAGTCATAAATTTGGGAAAACATTGAATACATCTGTAATTAAACTCAATTCAAAGGCCATTCGTTTAATTTGTTTTCTTTTTGTTGAGATATTAGTCTTTAGATTATAATAGCGTTTAATTGTTTTCAATGACAAAACTATTAAACCATTGACTGATTGTTTAAAATTTGTGGACAGCCCCTCACGCAGCGTCATGTATTCACCCGCATAAGAGCGGCCGTGAAATTCTTGATGTATTGGTGGCTTTGGACAGGGAGGCCATTGAGGAGAAGAAGTTGTATGACTCCATTTTTGATTTGTTGTCTTTCGAGAAGATAACATTCAATGACTTACAACTCAAACCCTATCGAACTGACGAATACATACATAAACTCTATTACGAGACCTCCCGTTTCACTGCTTTCAACACTCAGTGGGTGGTTAAAGCCAGAGTCAACGACGACCAGAGGGACCCGACCCAGTCGTGTGACCGGCAACTAAGTTATCAAATTGTGCTCAAAACAAAGCTCACCACTCCTATGGCTATTCATTACGTCATTCTTAAAGTATTTGAAAAGTTTTGCAAAGTTTTTGCCATTCATTTAAACCAATGTTTTATTTTTAGGGCCCATTCGGTGATATGAAACTTCATCCGCGTCTTCATAAATATGAGTTCAATGAGTCGAGTAATGAGAGTTCGTTTCAGACAATATCTCTTCACGACTCACATGAGTGCAACAAATTATTGGCGGCAAAGGTATCGATCAAATGAATACCTTTTCCTCTAAATCCTTAACTGATTGATCTCTAGGCCATCAACTTTCGACTGATTATGTTTCAAATGCAGAAATGATGGATCAACTTGGTCTCCCAATTCGATGTTTTACATTTGATTTTTGTGGAGTTTTTCTGTTATTTCCGAAAACATTTCTTCATTTAATCAAAACTATAATCGAGTTAATAGTTTTTGGGTTTTTTGTTCACATTTTTATCGTTAATTTCATATTAATTTTTGTTTATTTCAAATAAATTTTTGAGAAAATTTATTCGAAAATTAAATACAATTTTCTGTTAGTTTTAAATTCAAATATAAATTATTATATCTTTAGTTTAAATCTATTCCAATCGAATGTCATTTAAATGTTTACTTCACTTATTATTAATTATTACTATTATTAAAGAATAGTATTTAAAGTTTCGATTGAATACCTGTACTATAAATGTTATTAATGTTTTGAAACAAATTATTTAGAATTTCGTTTATAATTCACACAATAATTATATCAAATATAATATAAAATATATTTTTATCGCAGTATTATTGAAATGGTTTGTCGATTGAGTTCACAGACATTATTACTGTCTTCGAACACGAATTTCATAAACAGTTTCCAATATTACTGTAAATCATAGTTTTTAATCAATTTTTAGTCATTTATGACGAAATACAAAGCATTATAGCTATTGATCTGATGTTTTGATTGGTTTTTGCAGTTTTAAATCGGTTTTACTTCTATTTTATTTGATTTGAATCATTACTTTGTAGATGTTTTTGGTGTGAAATTGTTATGAAATCTTTTGAACATAAAACCACTGAAACCATGAAATGTGTAAAAAAGTGATGATTTGATTGATGTCATAATTTTAGTGTTTATTTAATTAAATATTGTGTAAAACTCTATCTCTATCTCTGAAAGTGTCGGATAATATATAGAATATTCAAATTATATATTTGTTAAGTATTTACGAAAAACACTCATTTGTTTGTCTTAATTGTCAGAAATTATACCAACAATTGATTGATGCCATATATGCAATAAAATGTTTAAAGATTTTCATTTTAATCACTTTCATTCTTGCTAGCTTCAAAAGCATACTAACTAACATTTGTTTATTTTTTTCAAAATTCAAATCCGATATATAGTTCGCACAGAATTTTGAAAAAATAAACAAATGTTAGTAAACATTAAATTTCTTCAATTAATTTATTGCTGAAATGGGATCTCTTCTGGACCTCGACTCCACTCAACTGTAAGCCTCTCTGCGAAAGAATGAGGTCTGTCCACACATAGACCTTCTGTGCAGACGAAGAGAGCAGTTAGCTCTCGAAACAAAAATTTTTGTCCACAATTATAATAATTTGTGCAAAAATTAATACACAGTTTGTGGTCAAATACAAGTTGTGCTTAAATCTTAAATTGTTTTAATTTACAGTTTTTGACAAGATCAAGAATTAAACCGTTGCTGATATGAGCCGATATTAATTCGCATATCAATTGGTCAGAATAATAGCTAAAGATCTCCAGAACAAAGTAAATATGTAGTGTTTGTATTGTTATCTAATCTTAGCATGCTCGCATTTCATTATTTTTGAAGTGGTGTCAAAAATAGATTTATTCAAATTAAATTACATTACATTTGTTTGAAAACATTTAATGAAAAATTATAATCTCTTGAAATTATAAATAGAAATCTGATTCGAAGGTTAGACAAGAAGTCCGATGTATTGACTCTTCTTATACTTATGGGTGAGTTGTGGCCATTGGACTAAGAATTGGTCACAAATTCGCAAATAATAGAGAATTTTTCCGCTCAGAGAAAGGGATTCAGTTCTACAAAAGCTTTCGACGAAAATAATGGAAACATTCGGCAAATAAAGTTTGGCCGCCAAACAAATCGGGACACAAATTGCCGGTCCGTTGCATATAATGAGTTGTGGCCTCACGGCTAACACCATATGTGTCGCGTCACTCAATGAGGTCAATGTTGTGAATATCGATGTCCAATAGCTCTGACCCACTGAACGACTTCTTTTGATGGAAAACAGTTGGCACTCATTTCTGTCTTCATTCAAGGCCTGAGTCTTAACCAATTGTCTGACTTTTCGTTTGCTCAGCTCATCGTTGTCTGCGGTGACAAAAGTAATCGGGTAATACTTTCCGTTGTCTGACCCTAGCTTAAGGCCGCTCAGAAGAGCCATCATTTCGGAAGTATGTCCTCCGCTGCCCATCACTACCATCAATGATACAAACCTACTGTTGGGGACATATCTCTTCCGTTCTCTAACAACAAACTTAAAGAACAAATACAAAGACAAAAGAGTTAAACCAATCGGTAAAATGATTGACAATAAGACAAACGACTCAAACATTTTAAAGATTTAAATTGAAAGCAATGTTTACTCCAATCATATGTTTTGGATGACATCACAGAACAAACATTGACTCCAATCAATAGATGGCATCCAATGACCAGAAGTGCTGAGTTTGAAAGCAGATTGAGATTCAGGTCATCTAACTTTGAGCCAATCAGGTGTACGGCTTAAGGCATTTCTTTACACAACTTCGCAAACAGTGCTAAAAAAGCATTGGAACCCAACCCAACCCTCGGCCCCATTCACTCAACACAACTGTTGAACGAATGCTTTTTTGTCGATCATTAATTGATTGTCAGTGATGGGCAGTGACTCCCCCGACATCTTTTTGGTCACTGAAAGACACCTCCATTTTCGTAATGACTTTTTAATCCCAATTTGTGTCTGCGATCAGAACCACAAACTATGCCTCAAAACAACTGATCGTATGTTTTATGTCGAGTCCAGTGTCTTAACCATATTTTCTAACAAATGAGTGATTAATCAATGAATAAAATGTGATTGTTTTATATTCTTCGATCATTTTCTTACAAAAGTCAATAATCTTTCAACTTTTGAGTGATTTCTTATGAAACAAAAAGTGTTGAGAAATAGTTATTTCATTTATTTATTTATTGAATCACACAATCATTTGACAAACTTCCTGGTCAATCAAAAACGTCTTCGGGATTATCGACTAATCGGTGTTTAAATGGTTTGGTCGACATCACCAACACTTCCAATGCAGACACAGTTAAGGACAGACAGAGACAGACGACAAAAAGGTTGGCATTGATTTTGTTTGACTCTCTTCAGGAATGAATGGCATTTGTTTTGGTTTTGATTTTGTTTAAGTCCTTCAATGAATCCAATGATTATTTATTTATGAATTGCATCAGATTTAGTCCAATTTTGGTGTCAATTATCATAATTGCTTTGATTTCGAATAAATATTACTCTTGTTTTGAAATAACTTCAAAACCGCAGAAATTTATAATTCAATGAAATTTGATGTCAATGTATAGGAATGTGTGACCCCCGGAGGTCAGGAGGTGTTACCCGTTCTCGGGTTCGGCTCTTTATGACTATTCAAAGAGTTAGGAAAAGTTTGCAATTGTTTTAAACGTTTGTTTAGTTTGAGTGCAATTCAAAGACTAATTGAATTATTTGTCAAAATATGACAAATATTTAAACAGGAATTCAATTGTCGTTTATTTAATTAAATGTTTGCACAGATTTTCTTCTCAATTATGATTTGCAGTCAAACCAGTCGTAAATGCTTTAAAACTTATCCGAAGAGCTTTTTGTCGATAAAACCGATACAAATATACGACTCATTGACTATTGATTGCATTGATTCGGGTTTTAAGTGATTCATAAGTAGAGCATTAATTCGTATAAACAATTTTTTTAT
Source organism: Fuscozetes fuscipes (assembly GCA_034702105.1). Classification (NCBI taxonomy): domain Eukaryota; kingdom Metazoa; phylum Arthropoda; class Arachnida; order Sarcoptiformes; family Ceratozetidae; genus Fuscozetes; species Fuscozetes fuscipes. Next base: position 7,528 of record JAQGCS010000278.1, read on the forward strand.
TGCTTTTCGCTTTAATTTGCTTAAAGGCTTTACCAATGAATTTGTATTTAATTAGAACCAATTGAGTCGTCGAGTCGTTGATTTGCATATCAGTTAAATATAAAGACTATAAATAACTCGATATTTAAATGTTTGCCAACTTTTTTGACGGAATTTCTCGAATAGTTTTGAATAACTGAATGAAATGTCAAAAATTGTTTCAATTTTTGAGTCGAGTAACGAAATGGACTTTTAATTCCATTTATTAGTACTTTCCTTAAATGTGAATAAATTTTATGAATCAATGGATAAACTGATGAATAATTAATATTGTCTTAAATTTTTGTACGGATTTGTTCCCAATTAGTCATTAGACAAATGTCTGTTCAAAAGTCAGAATTAATTTGCATTTTTGACACAAAAATGATTTCATTTCTATTATATTTCAGATCATTCTTAATGTTGTGCCACAAAAACCAGATTTTATGACAACATTCGACTAAAATGAAAAAATTAATAATATTTTTATTTATTTTGATAAATGGCACACATTTTTCAACGGGCGGTGAGTATTGTCTCAAACTTTCCATAAAACACTTTCATTGTATTCACGTTTTGTTTTGAGTCCTAATTAACTGTTAATCTCAAACTCAAACCCAAACTTTACGCTCAAAAATCCCAAATCAGATAAAAGACTAATTTATATTTAAATGGGTTGTCATACAGCGCCTGACCCTCCGCGTGAACTCTCAATCGATGTTCAGTCGGGCAAATCCGTCGAACTCAAGTGGAAGCCTCCTCTCAAAGGAGGTATTAGTGGCTATAAGATGACAATAATTCCACTCTCAGAACAGGACGAGACAGGAGAACGTAATCTCGAAATTAGTGCCAACGATCCCCTTCCTATTGCTGTCCGGGACCTGACACCCGGCGCTTCCTATGAAGTACAATTGCACTCAGTATTAATGAGTAAAGCCTCCAATGTGTTCCTTTCTGCAAACTTCACGACCAAACCCAACACTCCGGGCAGGTTTATTGTCTGGTTTAGGAATGAGACAACTCTACTAGTGTTATGGCAGCCTCCATACCCTGCTGGTATATTCGACCAGTACCGCGTCAGTATCATTCCCGAAGACGCCACACAATCAGTTCTATATGTAGAGAAAGAGACAGAACCTCCCGGTCCTGCACAGGCTGCTTTTTATGGCCTGACACCGGGCAGAGCCTATAACATATCCGTCCAAACTGTGAGTCAGTCACAAATCAGTGATCCAACAGAAGCGCAGTACAGAACAGTGCCGTTACCGCCAACTAATGTGACATTTGATAGAAATACAGTTTCTTCGTATTCTTTCGATGTTCAGTGGAGTCCACCCAAGTCTTTGTCCGAATTTGATAGATATCAGGTGTCGTTAGGGGTCAGAAATTCTTTGCCAAAAATCATAGCCAAAGATGAGCCCCGAATCGGACACTTTTCCGAAGATCTGGAACCTGGAAAGACTTATGAAGTAGTAGTGAAATCTGTGTCTGGCAATGTAGCGTCGTGGCCAGTGTCCGGCAATATAACTACTCGACCTCTTCCTGTGATTGACCTCAAGTCCAAACCTGGAGAAGCTTCAGACATATTTCTAGAGTGGACGGCCAACAATGAGAGCAGTCAGGACTCATATATGGTGACATACCACGAACTCGAGGCATTCAATTCTGATGGTTCTGTAGAAGTGGTCAAGGACACTTCTTTGCATTTGACCAGTCTTTTGGCCGGACGTAACTATTCCATATCAGTGGTCGCCATTTCCAATAACGTTCACTCAGAGAATACAGTTGTATATCAACCGACACGACCGGCCTCTCCAGTCATAGGAGTAGTCGAACCGATTTCAGGTCGCACTTTGAATGTATCCTGGAAATGGGACGTCACCTCAAAGCAGGACTCGTATAAAATTGTGTGGACTCGTAGTGACACTAAAGAGAAAAAAGATGACATAATTAAGAATAATTGGCTTCTTTTGGAGGAACTTTATCCCGGAGCGGGTTATGAAATATCTGTATCGGCCATAAGCTATGGCTTGATGTCAGACCCGCACTCATACTTCCAGACAGTACTTCCCCGTTCACCAGAAAGTTTTCAAATATCAAAGTACACAAACTCTACACTGAGTTTGACGTGGATTTCACCCAAGGAGTCACTCGTTGACCACTATATCGTACGCTACCGTCCCTTTGCTAACACAGTTTGGCGCGAAATGTCTCCAATCAATACCACATCGATTGAAATCAAAGAATTGACAGCTGGCGAAAGGTATGTTTTCCGAGTAGCGTCGGTCAGCAATAAAGCCGAAAGTCCTGATATACGAGAAGTTGAACAAACCCTTTATCCCAACCCTATCTTCGATGTTAAACATACCATCGATTCGCACAATATTTCGTTCCAATGGTTTGTTCCAATCGGAAGAATCGATTACTACAACATTGTATACAATACTGTGAGAGAGGCCACAAAACAAGAGTCTAAACAAATCACAGCACAAAATGACACTGATATGATGACTGTTCTCATTGATTCGCTCAAACCTGGAGAACAATATTCCTTTAGATTCTATGTCGTCAGCCATAACCTCAGGAGTGAAGGCATTGGCCTTCAAATCAGAACCAGTAAGTGATTCCTTTAACTGAATCGTTGGCTCTTTTTTAAGCGAATATTATCTTCTGTTTAGTGCCAGTAATTGATTCGGTCATAAATGTTGTGATCGACGAAAGGGAAACCAAAACCTTAAGAATTAAATACACTCCGACACCAACTCGTAATGTAGTGTTTGACAGATATCGGTTCCAACTGAGCGGTACAAACATTCCGGCGCAGGAGAAGCTTTTTAATGACACCAATAGACTCGTTATATTCGATAACTTAGTTCCGGGCCGTCTCTATAATCTGTCCATTTGGACAGTGAGTGGCGGCACTTCTTCCATACCTATTCAACGTCAAGCACGACTCTATCCGGAGCCAATACGCTCGATATCAGCTTTATCTGTTACTGACAATCAAATAACGCTTTCTTGGGAAGTACCTTACGGTGACAAAGATGGCTATGAAGTGCAGTATTTGGACCCACACGAGAAGACTCTTGTGGTTAATGTGACTTTCAGTGAAAAAATCGATTATTTGAATCTCAAACCTCATAATAACTATACGTTTGTTGTGACCACACTTTCGGGTTACGGCACGTCAACAATGCTTAGGAGTTCACCCGTTTCACAGACATTCCTGACTTTAGAATCAGTTCCGGGAAAAGTAGCCTACTTCCAGTCCGTAGACGTTAAACCAAATGAAGTGACCCTCCAGTGGTCACTTCCTGCCTCCGAAATGAATGGAATTCTCACCGGATATAAAATCAGTTATTATATTAAAGGAAATCCAGTTATGAAACACCAACTGTTCGAACCAACAGACACTCAGGGAACTATTTATAATTTAATTCCGGGCAAGACTTACGTCTTTCAAATTCAAGCGCACACCAAAGTAGGCCCTGGACATAAAGCCTTATGGGAAGAAACGATGCCTATCTGGTCAGCCCCTCCTCCCGCAGACAATGTGTTTCCAACTGAAGTGTCGCACACATCCACTACTATTAGGATTAGATTCCGAAAGAACTACTTCTCCAATATGTACGGTCCCGTCAATGCGTTCGCAGTGATTGTGGCTGAGGACGACTCAATCGGCACAAACGTCTTAGACCTACCCTCTTGGCATGATGTACAAGAGTACTCTGTGTGGCCCCCTTATCAGGCATCGGAACCGTTCTATCCGTTCAATGCGAGTATAATCGAAGACTTTACTGTCGGCGCTGAAGAATGTTCGTCAACTAAAGGCTTTAAGTACTGCAACGGACCCCTTAAACCCGGATCTATCTTTAAGATCAAAATCCGTGCCTTCACTACAGCAGAGAAGTTCACAGACACTGTCTATTCCTATACAATATCGACAGATCCGGACAATACGGCCATATATTTGGCGGTATTCTTACCTCTAATGTTCTTAGTCTTGTTGGCAGTGATTGTCGTTTATTTAAAACACAGAAGACTCGGTCCCTTCAGTGCAACTAAAAAGGCGAGTAATACTCATCACTCGGGCAAAGAGGACAGTCTCTCTATTGCTGAAAGTGAACTCATAACGAGCCGTCCAATAAAACTGTGCAGTTTTGGCGAACACTTCCGCATTATGTCCGCTGACTCTGACTTCAGATTCTCTGAAGAGTTTGAACTTTTGAAACACGTCGGGAGAGACAAACCGTGTAATGCGGCCGACCTTCCCGTCAACCGACCAAAAAATCGGTTCACGAATATTCTTCCGTACGACCACTCGAGGGTCAAACTCCTTCCAACAGATGATGAGGAGGGCTCTGATTTTATTAATGCCAATTACATTCCCGGTTATAACAGTCCCCGAGAATTCATTGTGACTCAGGGTCCTCTTCACAGTACAAGAGATGATTTTTGGCGAATGGCGTGGGAACAGAACTCTAGAGCCATAGTTATGCTGACTCGTTGTATAGAGAAGGGTAGGGAGAAGTGCGATCACTACTGGCCTTACGATACGCAACCGGTGTTTTACGGCGATATTCAGGTGACAATTCTGAACGAATCGCAATATCCCGATTGGACTATTTGTGAGTTCAAAGTCATGAGAGTAAGTCCCAAACCATTGCCTTAATGTCTCACATTTTATTCTGACTACTATCCTATTTGTCCAAAAGGGAGATCAGTCCCGTATTGTTCGTCATTTTCATTTTACGACTTGGCCAGACTTTGGTGTTCCTGAACCTCCAAAAACTTTAGTTAAATTTGTCAGAGCCTTTAGGGAGAGGTGTTCTCCAGACAATAATAAGCCGATTATAGTTCACTGTTCTGCGGGTGTGGGACGTTCTGGCACATTCATCGCTTTGGACAGAATTCTGCAACGAATTAATAAATACGAATCGGTCGACATTTTCGGTATTGTTTATGAAATGAGAAAAGAAAGGGTTTGGATGGTTCAGAATGAGGTCAGTCCCACATTCAATGACAAACAAGTAATTTGAAGCCTTTGCTAACACTTTATTGGTTTGATAGCAACAATACATTTGTATTCACGAATGCCTTCTGTGTGTCCTCGAAGGCAAAGAAGATTTGATGGACTCTCCAAGACTTGAAATGCATGACAACCAGGGATTTGAAGGTTTGCTTTGATTACAACTTATTCTTATTATAAAAATTATTCGAAAATATCCTTAAATTTTACAGAAAACGGTCAAAAATCAAATCTAACCAATAATTAAGAGATCTCTGAATCACTTCAATAACTGATTAATTGCCTCAAAATTTAATACAAATCTTCGATTAATTTAAAAATCGTGTCTAAAAAACCAGTCATTGACTCGATTTGTGATATATTTATATAAAATTTGTGTAAAATAAATGTAGAAATAGTTAACAAAATGACCGAAGAAAAGGACAGCCGAAGACCCGAAGAATTTACCACTGAATGTAAATTCAAGTATTCTTTGAATTTGACATTAGTTTAGTACAGATTTTAATCCTAAACCTGTTTTCCTGTAATTCAGTAAATCTTTTCAATGTTTTGAATATTACTTTAATGAAAATTCTCTTCAAATTTAAAAATCTAATGAATGTCCTTCTTTTTAGATGACGAGGGTATCGCTGAATCTGGTATTTGAAATGAATCGTAACTATGTTTTTATGTAAATTATATATAATATTAATTTATAATTAGTTTTAAATGTTTTTAATATTTTTACTTAATTTTATGCAACTATTTGTTAGAAATCATTGAAATCTCATAACATTGTCTCAAATCTCACCCAAAATGACCTTTTCTTAACTCAAAATCTTTTATATTACAATTTTAATGACTATTTTCTTACAAATTTACACTTTTTATTCGCAATCACAAGAATTTGATGAATATTTGTGACTCCAAACTAATGACTGAATGTTATAATTTGTAGTTTAGTTATAATTTTTGTTGAATTTCAATCATATAATGATTTTTCGTTAAATCATTTGAATTGTTATTAATTTGAAGTTTTCGTTCAATTATTGCGAACCGAAACTCAAAACCCAAATGTTGTCCAACCGTTCGCTCAAACCTTCTTTGATAGCGATTAACAAATCACTAATTGATTAACGAAACGAATATGTAATGTGACGACCAATCCCTCCACTCAGCACTTGAAATGACATTCTTATTGAATACAAATCTGAGACTTAATTATTTTCTATTTATTAAAAAGTATTTTTAATATAATTTTTATGATTAAATCAAATGTTTGAAACGATTTGCAATTTGATATCAATTATAGTAAAATGAGTAAACTTTTCAAATTAAAAGAGAATTAAATATTATTTGTATTATTTAATGGATTTAATTGTCGTATGAAATGAAATGTCATTTAACCAAAAAAGAAATCGAAATAATGTTTAAATACTACGGATATTATAGATATTAGATATGATTATAGATAATATAAATTATGGATTTTATAGACGAAAGAATGGCTACATTTTCAATGTCGCGAACGTTTCCTTTCGGGAGAACGGGATCCGCTGTTGTTACTCCTTCTTCGTCTTCTGTCATAAGAGCTGTGATTAGACTGATTTGAGTCTTCGTTTAATAGTTCCAAAGGTGTGGCCGAAATGTCTGCGAACTTCGCCTTTTCTTCGCGAATACTTTTGTCTAAATCGACAATTTGTGGATCTCTTTGCTGAGCAAAACGTCTATACTCGTCCTCCAACCGTTCAGTTATCTTATATTCTTCGACTCTTTCTTTGTGAACAGATAAGAGATCAGTCAGATATTCGAAAGCCTTCTGCACTCGAATGAAGTCTTTTTCTGGCGGCGATTGAAAGCAAACAAAATTATCGTCTTTTGGAATCATTTCTACGATTCCGTTGTCATAAAGAATGCCGTTTTTGGTCACAATTGTAGGACAATTGCGATTTCCAATTGTTCGCTCGAAGTTTTTGCGATACCACCTTGCCTTTTGGATGTCAATCATATAAATTGTTTCGGATAACAAAGATTTGAATATTTTCTCCAAATCTTTCCTTTCGGCTAAGTTTTCATTTAAGCGGAGCTGAGCCCTGAGCCAACCTTCTTTAGCGTTGCAAACCTTAAAGCCAGTGGGACAGTCATGAGGAAGACGTTCGTAAATGATTGTTAATCGATTGGGAATCAGCTCTAATGATAGGATAGCATTAGTGCCGTCTTCTGACAGCTCTTCAGCTATTTGTTCGGTTGTGACGACTGTGCAATTCATGTGGTTCTTGAGAAACCAGGACGCACTTCTAGCCACTGCCTCGTCCTGAATGAAAGCTAAGTTTGCTATCTTTCCAATTACTCCTTCTTTTTGAGGAGCGCTCGATATTTGTAGGCCACGGAATGTGCGCTCAGACTGTTTGTCGTTCAATACATTGAGTTTGTGATGATATTCGTTCATGAGTTTAGTGATTTTGTTGGCGTCACTCAAATCACTTCTTTCATTACATTTTATATTTAGGTTTTCGATGAGCTCTTTCTCTCTGTCACGAATTCTCAAGAATTTCTTCCTCTGTTGCTTCACTTCTTGGTTCTTATCCTTCAATTCCTTCTCAATGTTCTCTCTTTTGTTTTGATGAATGGATATATTGTTTTGGATTTGACTCAACTGTTCCTGTCTTGCGGTGTCGTCGCAGAACATAATTTTCATATGGAAGGGCTCAATATTATATCTTCGGTCTAACATATCGTTCTCAAAATAAGCTCTCATTTCGACGATATATCGAGTATTAGAGACTCCCTGAGTGTTCTCTCGAAGTCTTAATCTGTCGTCTCTTAATTCGATTCTTCCCCTTCTAATTGGGAAACGAAGAGACATATTTTCGTCACACGATTCGAGTTGAGGCACAGGTATTCTTTCGTCTGAATCCCCAAAATTATTAATGATTGTAACGATCAGAGCCCCGGAATATAATGGGTTTCTGTCCAACTCGGAGTCAGGAATGTTCTCATAGATGGAAATGTCTTTTCTGTCGACCAAATCCAAAGTAAGAGATGACTCCAATATTTGTCTGCCTCTTCCAACATTTGTAACAATACTCCAGTTCTTGAGAGCTTGACCTCTGGCCAAGAGTTTGACTGGTACATCTGGTACTATCTTTAGGTACTCACGAGGAGTGACTAGTTTTTCTATCATTTGAACGCCATAGCAAACGAATTTCACTTTATAAGTGTTAGGAAGGGGTGCTCTGTCCACTCGGAATTTGAATGTTTCGGCTTTAAAGGGCGGCACTGGTGGGAAGACCTGAAAGTTGTTGTCTTTGATGTTAATTAACTGCATTTCGATTTTATTTGCGTCGAAATTATATATCAAACTGTTGTCCTCAGCGAACAGACGGACAGTGAAAGTCGGCATTTCTGTACTCATGGATATGACATCAGGTGTGCCGTGTAGTCTGTAGTCAATGCGGACCGGATTCTTGTTATCGCAAGTGATATGAAGCCAATAATAACACGATTTGATGACTTTGTTTTTGAATTTAACGATTGCTTGGATTTTGTGAAATCCGAAACAATTCAAAGAACACGTCTGATGGAAGTCTCGCTCCAATTCGCTCGGAATCACACAACGGTTCGGTTTAATCTTCTGATTGATGTGAATTGTTTCCGAAAAGAGAGCCTCTCCGTTACCGTCGGTCTCAGCCAACAACTCATTTGGAAGAAAGTCCGGACCCAATAAAAGAGTGATATTCTCCTTATTTTTGATGGGATTATTGAATTGATCGCACAGTTGGCACCGAATTTCTAGACGCCTGTTATTCATTAGAGTCAGACATTTATGAGTAGACAACCATTTAAGAGATGATGGGTCGCCGTTAACTACTTTTATGTCAATCGTCTCAATAATTTCATCCATTCCTTGAATAGAGAATTGAAGTTTTGTCTCTCCGATTACCGAATCGTTTTGCGTTAGACTTGCATTCGGTAAAAGTCTTATGTTTGAAATGACAAACGATATGCTGTTCTGAAGGGCGTTATTATCGAGTCGTGGAATCGTTTTCTTCAATGATTTGCCATCAATTATGAGCTTTTGAGTGACAGGTGTTATGACGAGTCGTTCTTTAATATCATCAGTACGAATTGTGTTGTTATAAGCGTCCAAAACAGATACTTGTAAGGATTGCGGCATAGTAGCTCCCAGTGGGAATAAACACGTATGGCTGTCTTTGTTGATTGCCATCCTTTGCGCGGAGTCGGGATATGGTCGCAGATAGAAAGAGTATTCAACATTAATGTCTTTCTTCGCCTGTTTCCACGAGAATGTGAGGAGTCGCTCTTCACTACAGCTGGTATGGACGTGAATATTAGGGAGACTTCCTTCAGAAGTGATGAGAAAGGGTTTGTTGTACCAACTGATTGAAACGGTATGATTCTCAAAGTCATTCAAATCGATTTGACTGTCGTCACAATCATAGGCTTTAAAATGAATACCCGCCAAATGAGAGTTTGCGGGAAATTGTCGGTGTCCTCCATTAGGAATCTCAATCTCTTCGTTGTCACCCAAAATGTTTGTGAAGTAGAGCTTAATATAAGAAGGCTTACAGTTTTTCTTTATAATCAATGGCTTTTCGAGGACCACTTCCGGCAAAGTTTTAGTATAAAAGCGAATCGAAAACTTTCTTGAATTGAATGGAGTGTCTGTTCTTTTGACAACGATTTCCTTATTGATGACAAGCGATCGCTTCCCGTTATGCATATTCTCAACTAATTGAAGGTCAGTCAGAGGGACCGCAATATTTGCTTCAATTATTTGACAGAAAACTGAATACTGTTTATCGAAAGTCACTTCATTGCCTCCTCTGTCGAACAGCAAAAGGCCTAACTCTGGAACCTCTCCGTTAATGAACTCCAATTTGGTTGAAAGCAAACGTATTCGTGAAGGCTTTCCTTTTTGTAAAGTAATTCCAATTTCTTTTGTCTTATTGAGCGCAGGCATCGATACTTTTAGAACTTGATTTTCATTAATAGGTCCACAGATAACAATATTTTTGATGACTGCCCTGTCTTCCAATGTCTCGAATTTATCAAAAGTGACATCGAAACCTTCACCGATCTTTAAGACAGGCAATCCAACAGAATTGTCGGGTTTTGTTTGATTTTCGAACACATCTGTGAATTCAAGGCTTAAATCAAATGGGTTTCCAATCAAACAATAGAGGTGTTGGGCTTTGATTGAGAAGAATTCTGGTGGAGCGGCCACTACTGTGAATTCTATAGGTTCTAACTCAGGCAAAGGAGTACCATTAGCAAAGTTTCCCTCTACTTCCTTTGTTTTAATAGCGCCAATCACATTATATGCGAGACAAACAGAAAGTAATCGATATTTTCCGGCTCTTTTGATGCCATCCTCTAATCATAAGATAAGAACATCAGTGATCAAAACAAAACTGTAAGACATATACCTTTTTTAAGGTACCAATAATCCCATTCACGAGAAAAACTGCATAAATCGTACACTACTTCCTCCTCAGTGTCCCCATCGTCTGAAAAGACAAAAATGAGTTTAAATAATCGTTTTAAATGAAAATTCCAAACAAACCTAAAACTCTGACGATTTCTGTTTGAACTAGGATTTTCTTATTACTGCTTTTAAAAGGGATGCGATCCGTCGTCAGTTTGTCTCCTTTTATATTCTTAAGAGATATTTGAATGTCACCGATAGTTTCTCCTGCCATTATTTTATCACCATGTTTGATGGGGTGACCTTTGGGAAAATCGATGTCAATCTTATGAGGCAGTTTCTCTAGAATTTGCTCCAATTCTTTATTAATCAGGCCATCGGTAGCGTCGACATTAATCTGTTTGAATGTTATTATCTTTGAAGCGTCTTCTCCTTTACCATAAACCTCTTCAGGTATTTGATATATTTCAACAAAACCAGGACATCCCATGAAATTGCCAGAAATGTCTCGATTGCATTTCGGTACTAAAAATCTGTTGATTCGACCGATGAGTCCCTGAGGTTTTGTATTCTTTGTTTGAATGACTTTTCCTTTTTTCCACTCCTTGTCTCTCCAGTTAATCGCTTCAAACACGGAATATGTGCCAGTAAAAGAATTCTTTTTAAGAGCTGGGATCGAATTTCGGTGGACATCTTCTATATATTCCTTATAGAGAACCTGTTTGTCATACAAATTGTGACAATTCTTAATCCAATTTATGAAATCGGTTACGAATTCTTTACGAAAGGGACGTCTATTCCCGCTTTCGTCGACCCGATAAAAGGTCAAGTGATCCTTTTGTGCCATCAATTTATTCAAATCCATGAAACTCTGTTTATTTTGCGAGACCTGAAAGGCATGATTTGTGAAGAGAGCGCCGGACAGTCGGGTATAACACTCTTCATATCCTTTAATATTGTCTTTATTTGGAGCGAATTTACACCATTCGAAGTCAATGCAGTCCTGAGGAATGAGTCTTCCGTGCCAGAAGCACTCAAACACTTCTCTGGGCTTAGCTTTAGGTGAGGACGGATTTAAGACTTCTTCGATTTGATTCTCAGTGGCAGATGTTTGAGCGGATACGTGAGAAGCCGTTTCTCCTAATTCTTCGTCAGCGGTCATTAGAGGAAGTGTTTCGCGATCATAAAGATATGGATAGTAACGGACTATGCCTTCGATGACCACTCCTGCCTTAGATAAATGCTCCACTTCAAATTCGAAAGTGTCAGCCGCGCTCCGCACTAATAATGTCTCGAAGTCATCATTGATGTCCTTTAAATTAATGCTGTGTTTGGTGGGCGTCTCAATACCACCATTATTTGATTGCCGAACATTTAAGACTTTCATAGAAATTCCGATATCTTTCAAATCTGAAGGAAGGGGCGGTTTTGAACCTCTAATGTTGCCTTTCGGGCCGTGAAGATAATAGTGGTAAATACGAGCCAACCCTTTGGTCCAATAAGAGTTGTTTTCATTATTCTTCTTAAACTGCGGAATATGTTTTGCAAACACGTCTTTTATGGCACAAATGGTGAAACTTTTGTACGTTCTCTCCATTTCTGCGATCACTTCATTGAGTATGAGCTCAGAAGTGGTGGAGTTTTGAGCGCTTTCACGTTTGACTCCTCGGCTTCGGGTCAGAATCTCGTCTCTATAGACCGACTCTTGATCTATTTGGGCCTTCTCGGCGAATTTCTTGGTAGAAAGCGTCAGTTCGACGATGTCCTCACTCTTCACAGTCTTTGAGATCATTGTTGTGAACTCTCCGATATTGAAAATGGCCTGTTTGCCCCCCGCACCGAAGTAGTTTATCTCACTGTCCAGATACCGAGGACAACGATCTCGAGGGTCAGGAATATGATCCTGTGGTTGAGAACTGCTGCCTCTAAGTGGCAGATCATCCGAACTGAATGAAAAGTTTCCCGAATCAGCAAATGTACTAGACACATCACTACTTGATTGGCGTTTCTTTTTGCGTTCAAACTTGGAGTATTTAAATCGGGCCCAATCGTGGAGTCCATTGAAGTCCATTCCATGTCCGTTGTCTAGAATGACGAGCATTGAGTCGGAACCGTTGTCGTAGAAACGAATTTCGATATAACGGACGCCTATATTGGCTTTAGTGGCCGCCAAAGAGTTATCGATGAGTTCGGCCAACGATATGACGAGTGAATCGATTCCTCGGGAGTCGTAGTATTCATACATTCCTGACTGAGTGATAGTATGATAATGCGGTTGACACAGAACAGGAGTTCCCACTGTTTTCCTCAACTTCTGATCAAAATCGCTGAGAAGCCATAAAGTGGTGCCATTCGTCACATCACTGAAAGAGGTGCGGTCCACAGGTGTGCGGTCCGGGAACGTGAGAACAAAGTCCTGACTTCCCAACTTCTCCTGGAGTTTGGCCATGAGGTCTGACAAGTCATCGGATCCCAAATTGAATTTATACTGAGTGGGAGGACCTTTTGATTTCTTTCTTCGGTGGTCTACTACTGCGACCAATCGGGACGTCATTTTGATGCCTCTGATACTAAGTCAGTGATCGGAAGCAATAGATTTGACAAACGTTTGTGATTTCACTCAAAATCATAAATTTATTAAAACTTATATTTAATTAGTCTTCAAATGAATTAAAAAACATATTTAGTAAACAAATGACAAAAATAGGCGCAAATCATAACTTCATCGATAAAACAACAGCTCTTTCGTACAATTCATTTAATAAACGTTATGCAAAATGAGACCCAATCTGTGTTCAGTCGTTGGCGTTCCGTCAGCTTTAAAGTGCGGTCCAATCACAGCATTCACATTGTTGTGCTTCCCCTACGAGTGCGACCCCCGTCATCCAAAATAAGGTTTTATTGCAAACATCAATATATTGAACATCGATATCGTTTGCAATATACGTACTGTCTTTTCCTTCACATTTCATGAAAGAGTACAGGTTTATAATGTACAGGTATATCCTAAACCTACCATTGGTAGATTCCATTGTGTTTGTATTGAAAAATACTTGATATCAAACACACATAACATAACATTTTGAAACAGTAGAGAATCCCAAGATATTATTATAATCAGGGATGGCCAAGGGAGATCGACGAATTATTCCCCCTAGAGCCGAAAATTTGGTTATATCCCCCTAAAATTTTTCAAAATTTTAGCATTACAGGCAAATTCAAAATCACCCCCTAGATCCCCCTCCAGGGGTGCGTTCAACAGAAAAACTTAAGACAATCTTAGTTAAGATACATGAATATGCGTTCAGCAAAACATTGTAACTATAAATCTTAAGTTAAGTTTAAGACAAACTTAGGTAAGGTTTCGATCGATTTTGCTGGGCTAACTCTTCCAGATAATCGATCAAACATGTAAATCCTCTGACAAAACCTTCTCGAACGCAATCATTTGGTCTCTTTTTGTCGTTATTTTGCTGCTATTGTTAGCGATTATTGTTCTTATTATTTATGATTTTTATGTATATTTTAATACAAACTAAAAATACTTTTCTTAAATTAATTGATTTATGAATTAATTTTATTTCTAATAAATTGATTGTCTCTTAATTTAATTCTTTGCAGACTTTTATTCATAATTTTTGATTTTAATTATTGTTAAAACTTGATATAAATATTAGTAAATTCAAAGGGAATGACCTCATATTGTGTTTTCCCAGATCAGTTCAAAATCCAACACTCTATTCATGAGCACAATATTGATATTAAATTCAAAGTCAAATGATTATTAAAAACTAAAGCCTCGATTAAAAGCCTTTTTTGATGAGCCAATTGACACAATCGTCCACATAATCGCCTTTAAGAGTGAGGACACCATTTGGCTCATTAATAGCGGACAGAATACGTTTTTGATACTTGACTTCAAGCTCTCCTCTGAGGTCTTCCTCTAACTGCCAAATATCGCCTTTAATTTGCTGAACGAGAGTCAGAACAAGAGTCGTCTCATTGTTGTCGAACTTTATTTGGTCTAATTTCTTGAGAATGTCTTTCTTCCAGTGATTGATGAGTGAATCCCATCTGTTCTTCCAATACTCCTCTTTATTGCGGCCTTCAATTTGATACCTTCGGTAAACCGGTAAAAGTTTAGTCCGCGTTCGGGGTATAAAATACGGCAAATGGGGTTTGGTCTTTTTGGGCGGTCGCCAACCGGAAGGCATCACCACTGCCTCATCAGTGCACTCAATCGGAGGCATCTCATTCTTGGGAAGAAGTCTCTGTACCCAAAACCAGATATTCTTATCAGCGATGGTTTCAGTTTGAGTGAAGCCCTTATCGTCTTCGTGGCCGACCAGCACCTGACAGAAGGGCTTCTCATTAATGTCGACGAGATCACCATGCCTATTCGGGTAGTCCTTCTCCAGTTTTACTTTAGTCAGTTCGCAGATCTCGTCGTCATTCAACTTGAGATATGGCTCGTCCTCTAAGTGATGTTCGTCGAAGAATTTTGAGTCTTTGTACTTATATTCTATGGGTTCCGGCAGAAGACGTTTGGGTTTATCGTAATCGCGATTAATAAATCTTTTTTGCTCGAAAATCGGTGCCCGGCTTTGATCTGGTTGTCGGCCACCGATAAGCACTGGCCATACATTTACCGAAGACAGTCGTTGACAGCGACTGATTGCCAGTCGATTCAACGATGAGTTTAATAACATTTAAAGTGATTTAGTATTCAATTAATTTAGAGATTTGCACAAAATTTAAACTAAAATTTGTTTTTTTCAATTCAATCGACAAAAACACACGAATTAAAAAAAATTAAAGATTGAGTTAACTGTATATTCATTTGAAGTGCATTTCAATTGTTTTTTCAAATCAAATGTTTTGAATGTTTAGAGACCTCTTTCGACTCAAATCTAAACAAATGCTTACAATTGTGACCATTAGATGGCATTTGTCGCACATTTTCATCACTCTTTTCCTGCGAATCGAATTTGGAGGCAAACAGTTCTAAAAGAAAAGTGAATAAACAGACACATTGTAAAAAGAGACAGGTCAAAAATAAGCAAGTAATTATATGAAAGAGAATGAACTCAATGGTATACCAAGATACTAGAATGACCAGCTTCATTATTTTAATAATAAATATCAAGTTACAAGATTAATATACATATAATTAGCAATTATGAATGAGGTTGGGAGTATTATTCCCTAGTTGTCTTTTTAGGATTAAGCTTGTTTACAACGAATTATTTGATAGCAAACAAAATATGTCGATTAAAATACAGACACTTTTTCAACACTCAATTTATGAAAGCACCATAGTATTTTATTGACCCATCGATAGTACTAGTAGTAAATTGTTATAACTTGAGTGCACTGTAATGTAGATAGCTTATATTCCTTAACTCCAACAAAGCATTAATTGTATTGATTTGAATTTCGGGAAAAGATTTTCATGATGTGTGTAATCATTTGTTTTTATTGAAATGTGAAATTCGAAGCATAAATTATATAAACTTGCAAACATTACTCATGTGTATTATATTTTTCTTGCTTATAAGTTATTATCACTAATTGATAGATAGCCTAGATATCTAAGATAGGTATTGATTGCAATACTTCAAACTTTCTGTCATAAATTCCAAAGCAATATTATGTTGCAGGATAAAATCTTAAAGTAATTTTATCAATCATTTTAATCTCATCTTTTAAGTCTTTGGTATTTATAATCCGTATGTCTTTGACGGTCCAATAATTGTCTTAATTACTAATTGTAGGAAAATTTTGTTGAAATCTTGGTAAAAATAGCGGATAATTACTGTAATTCTTGTCTTTAATAAACTTTAAATCCAATGAAAAAATGATCAAAATATAAGTCCAACCATATGTTGCTAACAATCAACCCATCACTCTATAAAATTAGCAAGTTATAAATAGAATTTCTTACGGAAAAACTGACAAAACAGTGGATCAAAATAATTAATTTAAAAATTTAGATAAATTTTATACCAAATATTTGGTTAATATAAAACAGATGACAGACAGTGAGACATAAGACAAGGCGGTGACCACCACCGGCGCCGACTAAACTGATTAAAGTCAAAAGCGGATCAATTATATTAAGGTATTAGAAAAATGCCAAACAAACGATCAAAAGATAAAATACCTGAGTTTGGGGCCTATCGGCAGCTCATACTCATAAAGAAAACGCATCACAAATGCAGGTCTTGTGGACTGACATTAAAGGGGTAGAGAAGAGGGCTAACAGCATTGGCGACTCTACTATAGGCTGCGCCAATACCTGTTCTGTGCGATACTAGTGGTCAGTAGGGATTTGTTTGTCTAAATTTGCAGCGAAAACACTTTTGGCACCACTTAAGGACCAAAAGCTGACATTTCATTCACTCATTTAAGAGT
Organism: Fuscozetes fuscipes; assembly: GCA_034702105.1. Lineage (NCBI taxonomy): Eukaryota > Metazoa > Arthropoda > Arachnida > Sarcoptiformes > Ceratozetidae > Fuscozetes > Fuscozetes fuscipes. Next base: position 24,417 of record JAQGCS010000278.1, read on the forward strand.
TTAATTCCAATGAAAAGACAAAACCACTACTAAAACGCCTGTTATTGCACTCGACGTCTCTTTGGCTCAGAATATATTTCACACATTATATTAGGAATTAAGTGAAGAAAATTCATTAAATGTCTTAAGAAGACGAGTAGACGACTATTGTCTCTGTCTATCGTCGAGAGATAACTACCAGAGCTCTGAAATCAATGATTACTAGTTTTGTGTCAAATGTCTACAACTGATGGCAAACGAGAAGTCAGTCATCACTCAAATATCGTTTCAATTATTGTAATAAACAATTCATAAATTAATTTTCGTGAATCTAGTAATTCATTCGTCAATTTCTAATCAATTGATTGCTGGATGTTATCATCCATTAGATCCCTGTCTTCAGTCCAACAGTCACTGTGACTAATGAATAGCAATATGTTTGAATCAAATCAATTATCTCGTGTTATGACCACTGAACTGATAATTATCTCATTTGTTGTGCAAATTGTTTTATCTAAACCCATAATTATTGACACATCCAACAGTACAACTACTTCGAGCACAGGTAGCACACCTATGCCGCTATTAGTGAGCTGTCGGCCGGGCACATATATCCGTCGCGACTGCAAATTTTACATCGACTGTTACCGGGGTCACTGGCGGCGCAACTTCTGTCCAACACATAAAGTCTGGAATCATGAGGTCAAGAAGTGTGACGACATACACAATGTTCCCGAATGTATGGCCATATATGAGGATATGAAACACTCGCCCATCAGACCAGAACAGACTAATCAGTTGACAGACGAGGAGAAGAATAATTTAGACAAACATCAGAATATTCTAAAGAAACCGAATCACAAGTCCAGTGCCAAAGAGGAAGAGCGAGAAATGATAGTTGAAGAGAACAGGTTTGTCGATAAAAGCAAATCCATTGGAGATAAAAATAAACCCAAAGTCAACAAAATTCCAAAATCAATGTCAGAAATAGATGACAATAATCCAGAAGTGATTAAAGATAATAACCAGGGTACAAGTAAACAGTGCTGCACACAATGCAATAATCCATATCCCATAGTATTTGAATTTAAAATACACGAATCTGTCACTAATTTGTTCAAAAATTGTATTTATTTTATTTCATTTATTTTGTATTTTCTCAAATCGTAAGAACAATTATTTAAAAAACAAATCTCTTGGTTATTATCAGCCATTATGTAAAATATATTTCTATATTTTTTTAAAAGGTTAAAAAAATTCATATTGAATTTTTATTAAATGTCTGTATTCATATTTGAATAAATAAAATTTAATTGTCACTATGATCTATTGCATTTTTTAAGTCTTAAAACTAATTTATTGGGAAATCGCATCAATTATTATTTATAACTAAATATTTTATTTATAATTTATATAAGAACTTGTACAAAAACAAATATTTTTCAAATTTGTTTCAGGAATTTTATTGAATAATCGTAGAAAACTCTTGATAGAAAATTTAATTGATCCTACTCAAAATCAATATTATTTAGAGAATAAAGTTAAAATAAATAAATATTTATTATCAAAACTAAAACATTTCTGCAGTAATGCAAAGGATTAGTGATTATTAAATGCTTGTGATATCGAATCAACCAAAAGAACAGGTGTTGTCCACCAGATTATAGCAGAGTTCATTGCCTGTGATAACAATTAAACTGGTCACTTTTCCAAGGCTCTGACAAATTTAAAACTTGAGCTAATCCCGGGTTAAATATATGCTGGAAATTCTGATTAAAAGCAGGCATATTCTCGATCTTTTATTTGTGATAATAAGTCTTAAAATTCCTATAAAAATAGACTTAAAATTCAAATTAAAATCATTTGAAGAAACTTTTTGCTCCGAACAGTTTGCAAACAATTCTCAAATAATGAAAGTCTTCACTAAATTCTTAATTATTGTCATTTTTGCCACAATTTCTAACGGTTTAAACACCAATGAAATCAAACGGTAAGTGCTTTGCAAAGGAATTCATTGATTTATTTAATTAAAAATAATTTGTTTAATAGATCCAAACGATTCTTCCATTGGAAGACTCATTTAAATGTCAAACACGAATCTGCTCCACTGCCGAATCTGCTCCATCCTATTTTCAAGTCAGCACTTATCCAGTTTCATCACATTACTCCTCCTCCACCAACACCGGCACCGACTACTCCGCCAACAACTCAACCAACACCCGAACCCACGACTCCCCCAACAACTCAACCAACACCCGAACCCACGACTCCCCCAACAACTCAACCAACGCCGGGACCGACTACTCCACCAACAACTCAACCAACGCCGGAACCGACTACTCCACCAACAACTCAACCAACGCCGGAACCGACTACTCCACCAACTTATGCCCCCATCCCTTCGGGAATGTACACTCCCGTAGCCTATAACCCACCAAAGGTCTACGCAGCACCTTCGCCTTATCAGGCACCGGTACCAACTCCTCCACCAGCAGCTCAAACAGCATCTTCATCACTAACTTATGTCCGCCGCCCTTCGGGAATGTACACTCCCGTAGCCTATGAGCCACCAAAGGTCTACGCAGCGCCTTCGTCTTATCAGACACCGGCACCAACAACTCAACCACCGACTTATGCCCCCCTTCCTTCGGAAACGTACGCTCCCGTAGCCTATGAGCCACCAAAGGTCTACGCAGCGCCTTCGTCTTATCAGACACCGGCACCAACAACACCAGCAACTCAACCACCGATTTATGCCCCCCTTCCTTCGGAAACGTACGCTCCCGTAGCCTATGAGCCACCAAAGGTCTACGCAGCGCCTTCGTCTT